>PVIC010000674.1:39314-112045 GCA_004025085.1 Thryonomys swinderianus | reverse complement strand
TATGTGGTTACTGGGGATCGAACTCAGGACCTTGCACTTGCAAGGCAGGCGCCGGAACCACTGAGCTAATCCTCTGGCCCAAAACTGCTAAATATTTATCCCTATTTTATTTATTTATTTATTTATTTATTTATTTATTTATTTATTTATTTATTTATTTTTGAGACAGTGTCTCGCTTTGTAGTTCGGGCTGGCTCTGAGCTCACTATGTAGCCTAGGCAAGCTTCAAACTCAGCAATCCTCCTGTCTCTGCCTCCCGAGTGCTGGGGTTACAGGTGTGAGCCACCACGCCCAGCACTGTGGTATGTGGTATTGATTGCTGGTGGGTGTGAGTCTCCACACCCAGCATTGTATGTGGTTTCCGGGGATCGAACTCAGGACCTTGCGCTTGCGAGGCAGGTGCCGGAAACACTGAGCTAACCCTCCGGCCCATCCTATTTTATTTTTAATAGTTCCAGGTTTTATTTTTTTTCAAAGAAGCACACACATCCCAACTTTCCCAGCAAATTCTGACTATTAATATTTTACCTTATTCTCAGATTACACCATCTGAATTTGATTTCAAAAATAGCACAACTTTAATAACCCTAGTTAGTATAGCATAATTATATCATAGTCTACATCAACTAGACATCAGTGAAAACTTTTGTACCCACCCCCCAATTCCTTCCTGTTTCCTGCCACCAGAGAAACTTTCCAATCACTTAGTTTTCTAAAGCATAACACTCCAGAGGAGGAATGCTGCTAATACTCTTCTTTTCAATGATCAATTTGTGTTCTGGTTCACAGCAATAAGTTCTGAAAGCTGGGCTTCCCTCGATATTCCAGGCTTACTGAAGTGAGACTTGCTCATTCTGGAAGCTGGCCATAAAAGGGACTTGAAATTACAGGTTAAGGAAGGAGATAGATCCTTTTCCTAATTTAGGTTTCCATTTGAAGAATAGTCCAGCTACTTGTTCCACATAAGAAAAAAAAAAAAAGTCCCCAGGTAACAAGATCTTTCTTGGGGAAAAGCAAAAGTTAAGGCAACAAAGTAGGGGCTTTGGGTTGTTGTTTTTGTGAGTTTTCTGTTTGTTTGCTGGCTTGCTTTTTCCAGGAGTTCACTGGGCCTCAGCGGGTCAGCTTTCATTTAAGGAAAGGTTCGTGGGCGTCTTGTGGCCTGTGCTCCACATGCCTCTGCACTATGTCTCTGAATTGCAAAAACAACCTTGTGGGATACTAATTCAGTCTTTGGTTTCTTTTTCATATCAAATACTACCAACTTGGCCTTAAATGTGTGCCAGATGGGAGATGGTTTTATGATGTGATTCCGTTAGGAAGTCTGGGTTGAGTACAGCTGGATGAAAGCTGACTTCTGCAGTTGGAGGAGTTCCTGTCGCTGGTCACGATAGCACAAGCTTGGGTGCTGGACCATTTCGCTGGGCACCTTGGAGAGTGGTGGCTGGCAGTGGACAGTCATGAATTCCTAGTCTCAGCTGCAGTTTCTCCAGCTTGTCCTCCCTTCAGTCATGGATGAGTTTCTGAGTCTTATGAAGACTTTCAGTGCTTTTGCTTCAGGGGGTGGTGGTGGCACCGAATAGCTGGGACGGCAATCTCCTCCTATGCACAGCTAACGCAGTGCTGTTTTTCCAAGAAAGCACAGTCACACCATAAGACGTGAGCAAAATGCTTAATCCATCATTCCTCATGGGCTCCAGAGCTCAAACATTTGAGTTCCAACTGAAGGCAAAAATACAGGAAGATACCCAGTGAATTTAGGAATTAAGAAATTTAAGGAGAAAAAGGGTATCTGAAGTGAAATGGATTATTTAGAGGTTGAAATATATGGGTATTTTTCTCAGATCTATACACATTTTATTAGAGGCATTGTTTAAACATTTGTAGCACACACTCTATACACATGTACACATATGTACTTTCCTTTATATTGCTGGCAATCACTTGAAACAATGATTATACTTTCTTGCTTTGTTAAAAAATTATTGGGTATTTAGACACCGAATCAATGAATCTTGAACATTTTAAAATCTTAAAACCCAAGGATAACCTATTTTCAGAGTTTTCATATCAGTCACTGGGAGGACTTGAATATTTTACTCTTTAAAGCTCTTTGCTTATTCTACTTTTACTCCCGGTGAATTACATAAAGCCAGAATATTTAGTAATATTGATAATCATAATTATGGATATAGGAATATTTTAGAGGAGGTTGGTAGTGCGTTGTGCCTTATTTCTCTAATAAGGTATTTTCTAAATGTGAAGCAATGAAAGAGGTTTCTATGCTGAACCCAAATGAGATACTGAAGACTAGTTTGTTTTTCAGATGTGGCAGGCAGTAACTCCCACTTCCTGTGACAGGGTCAAAGCCACTCACTAACAACCTATCTTCTCTCACACTTCTGTGGCTCCCGAAAGATTTCAAGTGCAATTGCTCAAACAGTAAGTAGCATAAAGAGAGCATGTACTTGTCAACTGGAGTAGAGACAAAGGCCATGATCCATTGGCTTGATGTTTCTCTCCGTCTTTGGGAGCATCTCCTAGGGAAGAGCTCCCCACTACAAATTCTGAAAGCATGGGAATGTTCTGTATCTGCCCTAATATGGTAATCACTGATGATATGTGGCTACTAAGGCTCCCCAAATCTAGTTGAGGCTATGGAAAAACTGTATTTTAATCAATTTATATTTAAATAGGCACCTGCAGCTAGAAGCTGATTACTTGACAGTGCTGTTCTAGATTAGAGCTTAAATAATTTTTCTCAGCTAAGGTTGATTTGGGAAAAAAATGTCACCAATCAGCACTTCCTAAGTAACAACAAAGACCTGATAAAAAGAATAAGTAAATAAAATTGAATATATGTTTGGATTTTCCAAACTTTAACTTAGGCAGGCTTTCTTAGGACCTTACTACCTCCTAATAGATACAAGGAAAAGTCATTGATTATTTAAAAATGAAGCTTCCATACCTCTTTCTAAAACATTCAAACACAAATGTACAACTTGATCAGGTAGTCTATAAGTTAGACCTCTTATCTGGTAGATGTAAGTATGGAGGCCTCTTACATTTACCATAAATTCTTTCACTATAAATCTTATGTGTCAAGATTTAGAAGGGAGACATTTTTTCTTTTTATTATTTAGTGGTTTGAACTTGTCTTCTTTCAAATCATATCTCAGAAGAAAATTCTGCAATTGGTTTGCTTCACAGCTCTGAGTGAAGCCAACATTAGCTTCAGTGTGATCCATGATGCTAGATATCATCCCAACCATATATCAAACAAAGTAAAATTTCTATTTTTAACTAAGTAGTATTTAAACATGTAAACTATAGCTGCTAAGATGCAATATTTTAATGAAGATTCATGATAAAAGGGGACACTAAGGCAGAGGGGTAAGAAGTGTCAAATTTGTGTGAGCAAGGAGATACACCATAAACACAACTAACTTACTGGATACTGATTTCATTCCCAGAGCATAGGATACACACACACACACACACATGCACAAACACACACACATGCATGCGCGCACACGTGTGTGTGTGTGTGTCTCGCTTTATAGTTCAGGCTGGTCCTGAGCTTACCATGTACCCCAGGGAAGCCTTGAACTCAGCAATCCTCTTGCCTCTGCCTCCCAGTGCTGGGATTATATGCATGAGCCAATATGCCTGGCACATAGGATATATTTTCAGAAGAGGGTAAAAGAACATTAAGACTTGTGGAACAATTTCCTGAGGGTGTCCTGGACTTTGTACAGGTTCACTAGCTAATGGGGAACCACAGAAAGCTTTAGGTAGAAGATTTGTAGATCTGACTTGCATTTCAAATAAATTATAATGCAGGTTGGGTGTGTGATGGATTTGTGAAGGGAAGAGCTGTTGCGGCTGTTGTGATCACTTCAGATGATGAAGATCCAGGGTAATAAAGTTGGGGTGCATCCTAAAAAGTGGGGGAATAACTGGAAACTGCTTATGGGTCGAAGTCAGCAAGACCTGCGGTTGTGGGGTACAATGGGAATAAGTAAGGTTGACAAACAGACCTCTGTGTCTTTGGTTGGGTGGTGGAGCAGACATGGGTGCCAATAACTGCAACTGTGAATTGTGGGGGATAAACCACATCGTGGGAAGGATAAAGAGCCTAAAGTGACCTTGGAATGTGTCCACAGCAAACTACCTGGGAGGCGTGGAAAAGTATAAACTCAGGTTGGAGGTGATGACTGGGAAGGAAAGAGAGGCTTAAGAATAATCAGTACTGTGCTGGGTCAGCTCTGGATGGCAGCCCGTGAGTAGGATCATAAATATGTAGAGAAAGTCAAAGAATACACAAAAGGAAGGAGAGGAAAAGGAGGACCGTAGTGCAGTGGCACAGAGAGGAAAGGGGTAGCTTTCAGAACGTCACCGTGGGAAACACACTGTGTAGCAGACATTTTGTTCCGGGTGACGAATGCCTACTTCTGTCTCTGAGCTGTCCCTCCATGCAGAGACCCACCTAGGCTCCCACTCGGCTTTCAGAGCTCAGCTTCTAGGCAAACATTCCTGCTTCAACACTCACCCAGCGGAGCCCCAGGAGATGCTTCTGTTTGACTTGTAGCTCAGCTCTACCTACAGGCCTGCTTCCCTTATTATGCTGGACTGATCTGGACTAAGAACTCCACGTTTTTGGGTCACTCCATAGCCACTCCTTTCTGTAGTAGACTCTTGTACTGGCTTTCCTATGTGTGACATGTACTATGTGTCATATTGTGGCCAGTGGATTAGTAGCGAGGTTGCTCTCAGCAGAGGCTTGACAGTGCTTGTGTCTTGATATTCTTAGACTTTTGCTACCACAGACAGACTTGCCTGGGCTAACTTGCTCGAGGAAGAGAGGATACTTGGCACAGAACCAAATCATCCTCAAGTCAGCCTCTAGCTTATGCAAATAGCTAAATTCATCAGCTCTGTTTTGGAGTGGTTTTCTTAGTCAAGAGTGGATGCAATCAGATATCATGTCTTATACACCTTTCCAGCTCTAGTCCAGTCTCAGTGCCCACAGGATCAGTGCCCAACAAATATGACTGAAACAGAAATGCACAGAAGAGGTGGAAGGGAATTCCAGACATGCAGGTGCAGGTTGAACTAAAAAGCACAGAAGAGGTAGAATGGATCCATTGGTTTGCATTTCTTTCCTCTCCCCTCTTCCCATCAAATATGATTATGCCTCAGTTTTCTTCATAACTTGTACTCTGAGATCCTGGAGTGGCTGTGGGAATTCCAGCATGCGCAGTGTGGTTTGAAATCCACAGAGCAGGCAGCATGGCTTCCTCCTTGGCCTGCTGCCTCCGGTGTGGTGAGCAGAGCAGCCACGCCAAAGTGGCAGCCGCAGTGTGGGAGCCCAGCTCTGCTGCCATAAATTACCCAGGGTCAGGAAGGAGCAGCAAGAGTCAGCGGTTTCAACTACCTACTAGTTCATTTTTATTCTTGTTTTTCAGTTAGCAATCTGTAAAATTTATTGCAAAATTAAGCTCTCTGCTCCAGAGTCAATAATATTCCTGGTGCCAGGTGGTGTAATAATTCACAGAAAGGGCAAGAGTGGGAGAAAATGAGACTGATTTAGGAAGTACACTTCCAAGCCCTATTTGCTGCTGCCTGCTCCCTGCTGCTAAAGGTCAGGTAAGTAGAGGGCTAAGGTTACAGTCTCGTAATATCCTTGGAGGGCTAGAATTTCTACTGGGTTTGAAATTTAAAACAAAAACTGTTTCTTTTGCGTGATGGATTTCTTGTATCCTTCCCACCTCTGTTTCCATTTTAGTATAAAAATAGAAACATTCAATTTCATATCTTGTTTCTGGCAGTGGAAGGAAGAGGTCTTGCAGAAAACTTGGCATTTTGCATGATTCCTATAGTCTTTCTAATATCCTAACATCATTCTCTCTGAAGTAAAAGCCCTTGAGATCTCCTTAATCCAAGTTCTTCATTTACACATGCAAATTTCCAGTCTCCATGTAGTTGGGGAATATTGATGTTCTGTCTAGATATTACCTGAGTCTAAACCCCTGATCCTAGGGCCAGGAAACAAGCCAATTTCTTCACTCCATTTTCTGCCACTGAATTGATTTCAATTTATCAGTTTGATCTTTCTCAATTCCATATTGTACTTTTAAAAAGATGAGCCTCCCAATCTCCTATTATTTCTCAAATACCCTTAATTTTGTGTCTGGCCACCTAAAAGGATTAGAGTTACTTGTCTTCCCAGCTGAAAAGAGTATGGCATCACTACCAATTTACTTGTGTTTAATTATCTGAACAAATTAATTCCTTGAATTATGATGATTGAAAAGCTGTGTTAATGTGGCTATTCCCATGGTCTCTTTCTTGAAATGCCTACAAAATCATCATTATAGTCTGGGCTACAAGTTTGATATTTCTTGGGGATCATGAAGCATTTATACTCTGTGAGCAAAATATATATAGACTTCTGATTTGACATCACCATCCCTTCTTTTACAAAGTATACATGGAATTTCATTTCATATTCAAATATAGTTCTTGATTCTTCATTGGTTTTTAAGCTGTCACCAGCAGTGTGGGATGGGCTGTAAAGTTCCAATTCAAGAGAATTGCTTTGATGTTTTCAAAGTCATGAAGGAATTTTACACCTTGCCAGTAGCCCTTGACTACAGGTAAAGAATGTACCTCTCTGGAGAAAGGTGCCAATTCCAACTAATGGTACACAGTCTGACTGATGCATCAGAGCACTTAGCATTTCTAATTGAATTTTCTATTGTCTTCATAAAGTGAAAGTTTAGTTTAGTTACAAATTATGGATAGGAGGAGTGGGCTGCATGCTGTACTGTATCCTACCTAAGGTCAGTAGGATCCTCTATGGGAGGCTATGTAAATCCCCTTGTTGCAAAATTTCTGCCCTGCTCCCTTGCAAATCCTGGGTGGCTCTGAGAAGCTTGTCCTCCATCACTGGGGAGGGAACAGAGCTTCCTCTTCCGAGCTGATGCTCTTCCCAGCCATGTGCTGTGTGGATTTAGAAACTAGAGCATGGTGAAGCTTTGTAATCTTACCTGAGACCAGGCTAGAGGAGCCTCGCTTTAGGCCACTCACCAAGACCTTGAAACTCAGCCCAAATTGATTAAAACTCAAGTCTGTGAGTCTTTTCAAGTGTACTAATTGTGTTCAGTTATAGATGGAAACCACGAAAAATTGGCTCTTTGAAAGTCCAGCTTGGTTGAATTTTACATCCTAGATAATTAAACATCTGTTCCTTCCTGAGATTTAGGTCCAAATTCAAGAAGATGAAGAATTGCAAAGCAAATTACATAGGTACAGTCAAGTCATCAATAAAATGGATACACATTTCAGAGATATTGTTTTTAGATCTAGTAAAAATTGGGTATCATTTTTTAAAATCTTTCTGCAAATACATTTAAATTATAGCCAAAAGGTTGTTTTTAAAAAATCAGAAAAGGTACCAACTATGAATGTCAAGTCTTTTCAAAGTCCATACTCAAATTTTTAATTCTCGCTCTTTGTATGTCTATAGCAAGCACTCAGTGGTCTTCCATTGGTAATACAGTTGAATGAAAGGCCATCACACCTTTATCCAAATGTCATTTAAAATTTCATACTCACCTGTCTCAGATCTCAAACACACACACGTCACTCATTCATCTACTAAGTACTCTGGGAATTTAGTTTCAAAGGGTCAGCCTTTCAGAATCCAAATTATGTAATCAGAGCATAAAAAAAATGCAGCACTTACTCAACAAGCCTTTGAAGCACACAGCACATTGTCCACCACTGATGACACATGGAGTGGATGCAAAGGCAGAATTGGTTGTGGTGGTGAAAGGCAGGCACTTTGCATCTGAACTGACTGAGCTCAAGGTCTGTCTCTTCGACTTATGAGCTCTCTGACTGCAGGCAAGTTCTTTAATGGTTTGAGTTCTACTTGACTCTTCTATAAACTGGGTTATAATTCCACCCACCTTAAGGGTAATATTATGTAGAAAGCATATGTTTGTTTCTCTCATAATCCCCTAATGTCCAGGAATCACTTGTGAGTCCAAGTGGTTGTCATAAAGTAGGTGACCTATCATTTTTGTAAGATTTACCTAATTAAATTGCTCCAAATTGAAATTATCTGGTGTCCATGCACCACCTTCCCTGTGCAATCTACAATTTTTACTTATTGTATAGAACTTTATTACTCATGGAGCACACATCATGAAGCTGTTGAATGCCACTTTGGTGAGTTTAGTGTGGGGTTTCACTCAAGTTTTTATAAACTTTCTTTATCATCATCACAAGGGAGAAAAAAGGTTGAGCTAACCAATGGAATAACTTTAGTTAGAGAACAAGTGACCATCCACTGGTTTTTAAGTGACTCTCTATCATATATCTGGCCAGCCTTCACAGACTCCTTAAAATAGCTATTAATCTAGAATCCTATACATCGAGGAATGGTTCTGAAGATTCACTTGAAGCTCATTTGAAGTCTGATGGAACTCAGTGTGACGAGGTTTTATGAGTTAGGGACTTGTTTCAGGTTGTGCTATAAATTAACATATGTGCAGCTTTCTTGGTGCTCTATGATCCTGATGGGAACTGAGCCCTTCCTTAAGACACAAAGGAATGAAAAGGATAAAAGAAGAAAGCAAAGTAAAAAGAAGGGAAGAGAAGGAAAAAAAACAGAGGGAAAAGAAAGGAGAGGGTGGAACAGGGAAGAAAAATTGTGCCCTAAGATTGTGACCTACTCATATTCTACCCTGAAGTATTTCCCCAAAACAGATAAATTTTTATTAAGGATCCCTGGCAGGCAGTATACTGGGTAAGTGTCTGGGTTTCCATACCCTTTGATTATTATCTTGTACAATACAAGGTGAGGAAATGATTTCCTAGCCTTTTTTATTCCAAAATGCAAACCATTAAGCTTTGATTTAAATCAACATTTTCCTTCTTTATGCATCACTGCTCCATTTCCTGTCTACAGTTTGCAGTTACTCCTCTGTAATCCAAATGTACTTGCTTTTGTCTTCCTTTCAATAGTCTTTGGTAATCCTATCAATTTATTGGTTTAAACATCAAAGATGGGTAGAAATTATTCTCCAAATTAATACAAAATGAGGGATCACAAATTCTTATTTGCTATCTTTTTTTAAATTGAATTCTTTATTGGTACATTTTATATACAATTCGCAATCACACTCAACATTGGGGAATTTGTACCAGTATATGACACAAGTTAATTCTCATTTTTACCCATATCCCTACCCACCCACAACCCCCACCCCACATATAGATGCTATTTCTTTTTCTTTCTGAATCAAACTTATTCTTTCCCCTCATTACGTTCCCCTACCACATTCCCTTTGAATATTTCCTGTTTTACAAAATCTATCATACATTCTAGAACTCATTTACCTCTACAGGTTCTCATACTAAAGAAAAGATATGGTATTCACCTATCTGTGGTCTATTTATTTCACTTATTAGTGTGTCCTCAAAGTGTACCCATTTGCACATAAATGAATGAAACTTGCCATTCTTCATGGCAGAGTAATACCCCATTTTATTAAAAAAACCCCACATCTTTATCCAGTCTCCAGCTGATGGGCATTTGAGTTGTTTCCAAGATTGGGCTATCACAAACTGAGCTGCTATGAACATGGGTGTACATATGACTTCACAATATGATTCTTTGAATTCCTTGGGTATATTCCTATCAGGGGAATAACAGGGTAAAATGGGGCCTCTTATCTTAGTTTTCTGAGGAATCTCCACACTGATCTCCACAATGGTTGCACAAGTCTACAATCACACCAACAGTGGAGAAGGGTTCCTTTCTCCCCACAGCCTCGCCAGTGTTTATCACTTGTTGATTTCACAGTAGCAGCCATTACTTGTGGATGAGATGAAATCTCAGTGTTGTTTTCATCTGCATCTCTCGAATGACTGATGATGCTGAACATTTCTTCATATGCGTCTTAGCTGCTTTGACTTCTGTCTCTGAGAAGTGTCTGTTCATTTTAGATGGCCATTTTTGAATTGGGTCTTTAAACTTGGTGAGACTGATTTGGGTAAGTTCCTTGTGTATTGTAGATAATAGCCCTTTGTCTGACAAATAGCTAGTAAAGACTTTTTCCCATGTTATTGGTTGTCTTTTAGTGGTGGTAGTGGTTTCTTTTTTTTTTTTTTTTTTTTTTTTTTGAGACAGGGTCTCACTTTATAGTTCAGGTTGGCCCTGAGCTCACTATATAGCCCAGGCAAGCCTCGAACTCAGCAATCCTCCTATCTCTGCCTCCTGAGTGCTGGGATTACAAGGGTGAGCCACCACGCCCAGCAACAGTGGTTTCTTTTGTTGTGCAGAAGCTTTTTAGTAGGATGAGATGCCGTTTGTTGTTCTTTCCTCTAGTTCTTGTGCTATAGAGGTTTTGTTCATAAAGTCTCTGCCTTAGCCAATGTCTCCAAGAGTTTCACCTACTTGTACAGCCAGGTATGAGACAGCAAGATGTGATACTAATAAGGGCTCCAAAAAGACCATTGGTAAGATGTAAGTTTGGCCCCAGTCCTTGAACTGTGGCCCAAATTCAGGGCTTTCACACTGAGCTACATCACCAGTTCTTTTTCTAAATTTTTATTTATTAGTGCATATGTGCAGCACAGAGTGTTTACACTCCTTATGTGGAGTTGAAACATACACTCACTACATCTAGATTCCATTTTTTATTTTCTTTCCCTCTCTTCCCTTCCCCTTCTCCTGTCTCTTGATCCCCCACCCATTTGGGAAAGAAGTATCTCTCCACTTCCTATATTTTACTTTGGTCTTTATTTATAATTGGGGTTTCTTATGTAAGAAAAACCATGTAATATTTAAGGTTGTGTGTCTGATTTATTTCACCTAACATTATGAGCTCAAGGTAGATTCACTTAAATGACATGTTTATCTTCCCATATGTGAGTGTGATACTTTTTTTTAATTGTGAATTTGAAGATAGGGTCTTGCCAAGTCATTAAGTTGCCCAGGCTGGACTCAAACTTGTGACCCTCATGTCTCTCTCAGCCTTTCAGTATGTTGGGATAACAGGTCTGCCTCACCACACCTGCCTGTGAGGTAATTTAGAAGAGTTTATAATATCTTCTCCCAGTAGATGACCTTTCCAAAATTCCTTGATCTGCCTTGTCTGCCCTTGCCCCATGGTCATCCTTTTTCCGAAGTCAGGGAGAAATTCCCAGAGGCCTCTGAACTCAACTGCCATTTGGAGAAATGACAGGTTGTTGGAAAACCCACCTTTCCACTGCTTTGGCCTTGATTTCCTATAAGCTACCCCTCCAAAGAGCCAAAATAATTTAAGTGTGGAACACATCTGCAGAAAAGTCTCTACCTTATTCTCCATTAGTGTCTCCCATTTATCATTGAAATCAACACACTTTGTATAAAGAAAAGAAAAGCTACTAATAACACCCAGGATAACATAAACTGAATTTATCTACTGAATTAGAAGGAGTAAATGCAATTATGAAAACCTTATGCCTTGTTTGAGTATGGAAAAGAAGAGAAGAAATCAAAATATGAACAACTTTTTAAAATTAATTGATGTTATTGGTACATTTTGTAAACACATCGTGATCAAAATCAACATTAAGAATTTGTACCAGTATATGACATGACTTAATTCTCATTTTTTGCCATTCCCCTGCCCACCCTACAACTCCCCTGCCTCCTGTATACATAAGCTTTGTTTCCTTTTTTATGATCACATTTTTCTTTCTCTACATTACTTACCCCTACCCCCTTTACTGTTTAAATATTTTCTTTTCATAATACTATCATACACTCTAGAATTCATATACATATTCAGTTTCTCATACCAGAGAAAATATATGGAATTTACACATCTGTGACCTATTTATTTCACTTATGAGTATGTCCTCAAGATATGTCCATTTGAGTATAAATCATTCAAACTTATCATTTTTTATGGCAGTGTAAATACTCCACCTTATATAGCCAGTCTCCTGTTGATAGGCCTTTGGGTTGTTTCCACGATTGAGCTATCATAAACTGAGGTGCTATAAACATGGGTGCACATATGTCACTGTGATATGAATCTTTTAATTCTTTTGTATATATTCCTAGCAGGGGAATAACAGGGTCGAATGGGATCTCTAATCCTAGATTTTTGAGAAATCTCCACACTGATCTCCACAGTGGTTGTACCAGTCTACATGCCTACCAACAGTTGAGGAGGGTTACTTTCTCTCCACAGCCCCACCAACATTTGTTGCTGGTTTATGGAATAACCATTGTTGCTGGTTAAATGGAATCTCAGTGTTGTTTTCAACTGCATCTCTCAAATGACTAGTGATGTTCAACATTTCTCCATATGCCTCTTAGCTACTTTTATTTCTTCCTCTAAAAAGTGTCTGTTCATTTCAGATGCCCATGGTTGAATTGGGTTTTTTAATTTGGGGGGTTGATTTTTTTAAGTGCTTTATATATTCTAGATAGTAGCCCTTTGTCTGAGGAACAGCTAGTAAAGATTTTTTTTAATTGAATTCTTTATTGGTACAATTTATATACATCTCAAAATCACATATAACATTGGGAAATTTGTACCAGTATATGCCACAAGTTAATTCTCATTTTTACCCATATCCCCATCCACTCCCCCCTCCTCCCCCCTTATACATGCTCTTTTATTTTCTTTCTGTATCATATTTATTCCTTCCCCTCATCACATTCCCACACCAAGTTTCCTATAGAAATATTAGTAAAGATTTTTTTTCCCATATTGTTGGTCGCCTTTTCACTCTGCCAGTGGTTTCATTCATTGTGCAGAAACTTTTTAATAGGATGAAATCGTAGTTGTTGATTCTTTCTGGTAGCCCTTGTGCTGTAGAGGTTTTGTTCATTAAGTCTTTCCCTAGGCCCATGTCTTCGAGAGTCTTACTTAATCTGTTTTGCAGCAGATTTAGTATTTCTGTTTTGATATTTAAGTCTCTAATCCATTTTGATTTTAGTTTAGTGCATGGTGACAGAGATAGGTCTAGCTTTAGTGTTCTGCAGGTTAAAGTCCAGTTTTTCCAATCCCATTTGTTAAAGAAGCTATCTTTCCTCCATTGAGGATATTTGGCTCTTTTGTCAAAGATGAGGTGGCTTAGTACATAACAATGTACTACTTCAAATTAATTGTGTCTAGAGTTGTTTCTGGATCTTCTAATATATTCCACTGGTCCTCATACCTGTTATTTTTCCAGTACCATGTTTTGTTTTTGTTTTTTTTTTTTTTGAGTCAGGGTCTCGCTTTGTAGTTCAGGCTGGCTCTAAGCTCGCTATGTAGTCCAGGCAAGCCTGGAACTCAGCAATCCTCCTGTCTCTGCCTCCCGTGAGCCACCACGCCCGGCGCAGTACCATGTTTTTACCACAGTGGCTTTGTAGTGTAGTTTCAAGTTGGGGATGGTGATACCACCTGTCATGTTCTTGTTGCTTAAAATTGCTTTTGCTATTCTAGGTCTCTTGTGGTTCCAGATGAATTTTTGTATTATTTTCTCTAGATCTGTGAAATATGCTGTTGGGATATCATCAGGATTGCATCAAATCTATATAGGAGTTGTGAGAGTATAGCCATTTTCACAATATCAGTTCTTCCCAGCCAGGAACAAGGATGTCTTTCCATTTTCTGATATCCTCTTCAGTCTCTTTTTTCAGAGTGCTATAGTTTCCAGAGTAGCGTTCTTTCACCTCCTTTGTTAGATTGGCTCCTAAATATTTCATTTTTTTTGATGTTATTGTGAACAAAATTGATTCTCCAATTTCTCTCTCAATAAGAATTATTGTGTTGCATTTAGAAACTGTGCTGTGTACTTTATAGATGTTAATTCACTATAGTTTCTCTACTAGATAGATATTACCCCATTTCTTTGGTAAGAAATCCTCACCTGTGGAAAAAAGAGAACTATGCCCATAAATATAATTTATGTTGTATGTTGGGGGAATATTGAATAATTAGAAATTATTAAAAAGACCAGATGAAAATGAATAATCAAAGAGATAAATGAGTAGGTGAATGAATTAATAAAAGAAAAGGAACCCAGTACACCTTACTAGGAGGATGCAGAATATTTTGTACATATGATCATCTGGGTTTGTAGAAATCTGCTGATTTGGAAAATTCTAGAGCTACATTACATTTTGTGTATCTATTTTACTTTTGTAACACCAGAGAATGGTATCAAGTCTCAGCAGGTAAGGAAGCTCAGGACTATTCCTGTTGACAAGTTCTCTAAATGGAAAAACAAATAGTTTCTCTATCATGTATTTGAATAGCTGAAAAGAGCTCTTTTACTTTCATCTGGTTATTTCACTCCTATATTTCAAGAAAACAGAGTTGGCCTTTAAACTCCTTTCTGAGAAGAGGAGCTGGAACAGGGTCCCTTGAGGTGGTGCTGAGGGCTGCCCAGGACAGGGAGCCATCTCACCTTCAGCAGTCACTTTATTTTCTTGATGAGCTGCTTTTCCATATGAAAATGAGTACTAATAATTAATACCTTATGCACTCTGCATAGTTATTAGGAGAATCTATCCAGTGCCACTGTATCTCAAAGCACCTCCAGATATAAAACATGGTCTAGGCATTTACCATCATGCCTGGAAAAGACTTGATCTTTGAAAAAGATTTCCTTTAGGTATACTCTCTGCTTTTGAAATGGTTCAGAGAAGCCGGTTGTGTTGAGTGGGTTTCTTCTCTCTGTGTTCAGTGAGGCACTATCTGGTTGGCCAGATGCCATACACACCAAGGGCAGCAAACAGACTCTAAGGTGACCCTGATTATCCCATTTCCTGATGCTCCTGTCTAGATGCCACTGTCTTCCATTGAGTGGGAGGTAGTTGTGGTCAGGTCCTACCCAACAGAACATGGCAGAGGTGATGGTGTGTCAGTTCTCAGGTTCTGTTATGTTAGATGGGATAAGGCTCCATCTTAAGAGCTGATTCTTGTCTGCACCCTCCCTCCCTTTCTGAGCCTGATGGAGTAAGCTGCTCTATTATCGGAGAAGTCACATGTAAAGGACTGGGGGAAGCTACTGGCTAGAAGCCAGCAAAATACTTCCAGATAGTCTACAGTTGAATTCTGCCCCTCCCCATGTGTCTTAAAGGCAGATATTTGACTATGCGGCTGCAGATGGGAGTTTAGCCCCAAGGCTACCTCGACTGTAATCTTGCAGAGGACCCAAGGATTTCTAACCAGTCAAAATTGAGATTCTCAGTATGTGCTGTTTTCAGTTGATGAGTTTGTGAGAATATGATTATACAGTGATAGATAACAAATACAATAAGTAATGATAGTGACTATATACTTTCTAAGATAGATATTCCTTAGCTATTACATATAAGTGGGCCTTCTATAAGCTAAGTCAATTATTCACTCTCAAATTGATGGGATGAGAGTGATGCATAAAGCAACACATGTAAAATTCTTGGCAGAGTGGTGTTCCTTGGTAGGTTCTAGTTTCTTTCCTTTTTCTCAGGTTTGAATGGTATTTAACTGTACTGACACATGCTTGATAAGCAAATGGGAAACATTTATTAAGGGAGATGATAAAAACAGCCTGCACTAGAGGATATCATTGTTTTCATTTTATTGTGTTTAGATTAATTGAACTATCTAGGCATTGATTAAATAGGGTTTGCCAAGTAAAGCTAAGTCTTTACTAATGAAAGAGATAAATGGGTTGGGCATACATATCTAGAGGTCTTTCAGATTTCTGAGCGATCTAATGAATGTCTTGTTAATAACCCTGATATGCCTGCTACTCAGATAGAATAATCTTATTCTTCCCGTATTTATTGCATTTCTATTATATGTCTGGCACTTACTGTCCTGTTAATTTTTTTTTTTTTGAGACAGGGTCTCACTTTGTAGTTGGGGCTGGCCCTATGCTCACTATGTAGCCCAAGCAAGCCTCAAATTCAGCAATCCTCCTGCCTCTGCCTCCCGAGTGCTGGGATTACAGGCGTGAGCCACCGTACCCAGAATTGTGGTATGTGGTACTGATTGCTGGTGGGCGTGAGTCACCACGGTTACTAGGGATCAAATCAGGGACCTTCCACTTCCTAGGCAGGCACTGGAACCACTGAGCTAAATCTCTGGCCCTGCCCTGTTAAATTTTTAACATTTCCTCTCAATGCAAAGTCTTAATCAGAAACCACAGATGTAAATTTCCAGGGGTAGGTTTTCATTAGGCTAGTGCTTTATGAGATGATGTCTTGAAAGTCAAGATTATTGAGATTTTAATCTATAATAGGATGTTATTCTGTGAAAGGAACAAAGGGGTGATACAGAAAAATGTCTAGATGAATCTTACCATCTTGTGTTGAGTGAAAACAGACAGATGGAACAATACTTTTATATAATCCCATTTGTGGAAATTCTTCAAAATTTTATAATTGTGATTAGAAGAAAAAGTAGAGAAAGAGATTTGATATAATATTGGGGGATGGATAGATTGTAGTGATGGTTAAATGGATGTATAGATATGTTAAAATTTATCAAATTATACATTTTCTTTATGTAGTTTATCATATGTCAATAATATCCTAACAGATTTGTAAGAATGTTTCTTTATTGCTCTGGAGATATATAAGATTTGTTAACTGAGATTTTTGCTATTTATAATCTAATCTATTATCATTTTCATAGTTGAAATACAACTGTTTTCCCTCAAGGGGTCAAATCCATGCCAGGAAAGCACTGTGCCTCTAAGTTATACCCTTTCTGAAATAATATCTTTTTAAAAATTTTATTCATTCATATATTTATTTATTGGGTGAGTACAATTTTTTAATTGAATTCTTTATTGGTACAATCACACTCAATATTGGGAAATTTGTACCAGTGTATGATACAAGTTAATTCTCATTTTTACCCATATTCCTACCTACCCCATAACCCCCCACCCCCTGTATACATATGCTTTCTTTATCTTTTTTTAAAAAATCATGTTGATTCTTTTCCCTCATTACTTTTCCCGACCCCTTTCCCTTTGAATATTTCCTATTTCACAAAAGAGGAGCAAGAATCCCTTCCTGTTGGTGGGAATGTAGACTGGCGGAACCATTGTGGAGATCAGTATGAAGATTCCTTGAAAACTAGGATTAGAGGTCCCATTTGCTATTCCCCTGCTAGGTATCTACACAAAATAATTAAAAAATTTATATCACAGCAACATATGTGCACCCATGTTCATAGTAGCTCAGTTTGTGATAGCTCAATCTTGGAAACAACCCAAAGGCCAATCAACTGAGCCTGGATAAAGAAAAAATTTAAAAAAAAAATAAGATAGAGTATTACTCTGCCATAAAGAATGATAAGTTTGAGTCATTGATGCTCAAATGGACATACCTTGAGGACATACTTGTAAGTGAAGTAAATATGTCACAGATCTGTAAATGTATCTTTTTTCTGGTATTAGAAATTGAAGATGTTAATGAATTCTAGAATGTATGATGGATATTGAGAACTAGAAACTTCAAAGGGAAGTGGGGTGGAGGAGTGAGTAATGAAGGGTAGGAAAAATATGTGATTGTAATTTTTAAAAAGGGACACAAAGCTTATGTATTTAGGGCATGAGGGTTGTGGGGTGGGTAGGGAAATGGGAAAAAATGAGAATTAAATTGCGTCATATACTGGTACAAAGAGAGATTATCAAAAATTTAAATACTGTACAATAAAATGTTTTGGAAAATATCTATATTTTCATTGAAGTAATTTTGCATTCGTCTCTTTAGTTTGAATATATGTGAATTTTTATAGAATTTTTTGAGTAAACAAAATAACCTATTTGATGCGTTCAATTTGAGAAATAGAATAATTTACATATCTGTGAAATAATTACCTGGATAATTATTGTTGATTGATAAAAAGTTATTGGATTAAGTTACTTATTAAATGACTCTTGGGATAATAACTGGAATTCTGGAATGATCTACATGCCTGAGAAAAAATATCTTTTATTACTTATGCCATTCAGAATTCATTTTTTCCCATTCCCCATAATAATATTTCTTTATCCTTCCCTTTTATTTGAAAGGAGAATATTTTAAGGATTTTTAATATTCTGCTAGTGGGTTTTCTGCAATACTTCACCTGTTCTTCACTGGTTCCAATGACTTTTGATTGAACATTGGAACTCTCATTATTAGGAACTCTAGATTGTCTTAAAAGCGATACATTTGCATATGTACTGGCTCTCATTTTAGTGTATGATTCTTATAGATATAACTAGGTTACAAATTTAAGATACTTAGGATTTTCTCCCTTCCTTGTACTATTTTGTGAAGTGCTACCTATTCTAATTTCTCAGGTTGATCCTTTGCCTTTATTTAATTTATTCTGTGAATAAATTGTAACTTATTTCTCCATTCTACTGTTGGTAGATTTTTTGTATTTTTCCTACTTTAAGGTTATTGCCTTAATGTGGTCAATACTACTGTTCTTTTCACATTTATTCTGGTCCACACAAGCTAGCTTGTCTTGGCTATATAAAGGACAGTAGAATTTCAGGGTCATATGTATAAGTATCTTCAACTTTCCCAGATAATGTGCAACTGTTTTCAAAACCAGCTGTGCCTTTTGACTGTCACACTGGTGGTGTATGTCTTCCTTTTTTCGATACTGTGGCAAATATAGTTGACACCCAGCCATATATTCTGCCACTCACCATTTTTATGCATGACCAAATCCAGGGCTTCTAATTGCAAGCACCTGCATCGCTGCCTGAGGGCTCTCTTTCACTCTCAGAACCCATTTAGCTCCCAAGTGGAACAGGCTCGGAATGCCCAGGAATTAAGTTTGTCCTAACTTGTCCCTGGAAGTTGTCCTCACCAAATCCCTAACATAATAGTACATAGCTACTCCAACTCCTCTCCCTACAGTGAAATAAATGATACATTTTTTCAACTCCTGGTATTTCTTAGGAGTTAGCTCTATTTGCCACTGTGATAATTTATTCAGTAATAACTCTTTCTTGACTTGTGTCTCATTCTTGTTTCACTTTCCTACTTTCATATTAATGTGTTTTAAGGTCATCAACTGGACAAGCTATTTGTATTTGAATCCTTTGCCGACATTCTTAACATTTATGGACTCAGCCTCCATCCTGTCTTCTCACACAGCCTTGTAGCCTTACTCTTCTTATAATGCTTCTCACACTACATTGTACTTCATGAGGAACTTAAGCACCATGAGGACAGGACCTTGATATTTCTCTATGGGTCTATCTTTGATGCTTAGCACAATTCCTATAATTATCATATCTTTTCTTTGGGATGATAACCTGTAGATGTAAATGAGTTCTAGAATGTATGATAGATTTTGAGAAATAGGAAAAACTCAAAGGGAATGTGGTAGGGGAAAGTAATGAGGGGAAAGAATAAATATGATTTGAAAAGAAAAAGAAAGCACATGTATATAGTGGGTGGGTAAAGATATCGGTAAAAATGAGAATTAACTCATGTCATATATTGGTACAAATTCCCCAATGCTGAATGTGCTTGTGAGCTGTATGTAAAATGTACCAAGAAAGAATTCAATGGAAAAAACCCCCAAAATAAGTGATCAATATTTTTTTGGAGTAATGATTAAGTCCAGTAGTATCAAGTAGTCTGAAGGAACCATGATGGAAAGAAACTAGAGAGAGAGATGACAGGGAATATGGATGTGGGAGTACTAGAATATCTTGCAGAATATCACTGAGGAGGCATATTTGAACTCTGTGAAGGAGCAATCTGTGTAGATCTAAGGAGAGAGAACATTCTAGAAGGTGGAATAACATGAGCAAAGGACTAGAAATGGGATTGTGCTCCACCATTCCAGGGTAGATCAGTAAATCAATATCACTAAAGCAGAACAAAGGGAGAATAGCAGGAGATGTGAAAAAAGGAGCCAGATAGTGATATAAAATAGTAAATGAGTTGACAATGAAATGCATAATAAATTACCTGAATGAATGTAAGCATGGGCAACAGCAGAATACAATGAAAATGGCATAATCTTGAGTTATATTTAGCCACTTTTGTGACTGTAGTTTCTACTTTATAAGATGGGGATATTAGTTAATATGGAGCACTTGAAGACTAAAAGAGAGTATTTGTTAAACACTGACTAAACTATATAGTTGACTTAGTCTCTCAGACAGAAATTACTAGTCAAAAGTACTTATTGAAAAGTAGTGGTTACTCTGGCAGCAGAGGTAACATCCAGGTATCCAGGTGTCACCCACATGAATTCTCAGCTACTAGAG
Source organism: Thryonomys swinderianus (assembly GCA_004025085.1). NCBI lineage: Eukaryota > Metazoa > Chordata > Mammalia > Rodentia > Thryonomyidae > Thryonomys > Thryonomys swinderianus. The sequence continues at coordinate 91,759 of PVIC010000674.1, read as the reverse complement.
GGCTGAGGCAAGATGACAGCTTTGAGGTCAGTGTGGGCAGTTTAGACAAATTGTGACTCAAATAAAAATCTTTGAAAGGCTGAGGATATAATATAGTGGCACAGCATTTTCTCCACATGCAGGAGACTGAATTCAGTTTCTACTTAACCCCCCACCCTGTACTCTGGCCATGTGGATAGGAAAAATAACAAAGGGAGAGTGAGGAGCAATTGCTAAGAGAGGCTGATATTTGAACTTGACCCAAGAATTACGAGAACGTATTTGCCAAAAAAGAATGGCATTCCAAAGATTGAACTGTGCCCATTCTAAATAAATTCAGTTTGGTTTCATTTGTCTACTTAGATACCAAGTGTATCACTTTGATTCTATGGACAAGACTAAGCTGGAACGTGTCAAATACATTTCCTTATATTACTTGAAACTGGAGTCTATTACTTTTTTGGAGGGGGAATTTTTTGAGACAAGGTCTCAGTTTCATTCCTTAATTCAGGCTGATCTCAAACTCATTATGTAGCGCAAACTTGCAAAGATACTCGTGCCTCAGTTTCCCAAGTGCTGGGATTATAGGCATACGCCCCCCATGAATGGCTTGGAGTCTTATACTTTAAAGCTAACATCATAGTAAATGCATGGAGTTTATGATTGGCATCTAAGAATGGAAATCCATAAATGATATTCATCATATTATACAGACCTTTATTTTTTAAAAAAATTATTGGGAAATATGAGAACTGTATTTGGTAATATTAGGACCAGATATTTCAGATCCATTTCTCAGAGAAGTAGAAAGCTCTCTTTCTCTGGGGATTTAGCTCAGGCGGTACTGTGTTGCAAGCACAAGGGCCTGATTTTGATCCCTGGTACTGGGAAGAAAGAGAGAGAGAAAGAGAGAGAGAGACAGACAGACAGACAGAAAGAGACAGAGACAGTCAGAGAGACAGAGAGACAGAGACAAGGAGGGAGAAAGCTCTCTCTTTTCTACCTATATTTTCTCGCCTGCTTCTCATTTAGTCCATTCCAACTTTGAGCTTTTATAAGTATCTCATTCAAAACATTATTTTTGTACTGAAAGCAGATTGTGCATGTCTGTATAGAGAGCTAGGAGTTATCTGCTGATCTAGTGCTGACTGGTACTTGGGGACTCTTGATTACCATAACTACTTTGATAAAAAATGTCAAGATGAAATGATTAGAGATGTAAGAAAGAACACAACCTAGTGAACTGTGTGTAGGTTAATCTTTCAGGAGTCCATACTCAAAGACCTGTGGCGTTTGGAAGACATCAGTACTCCAGAAGTTTCAAAAACCTCACAGAAATATTTACCTATTGCTTTCAGAATCCCAGTACATTCACCACAGGTAAAAATTAGTTACAGAGATGATGGAACAGGTGAAGAACTAAACATTGGGTATTGAGGTGACCCGAGTATGGTTAGCAAGAGTCTATACTCTTCTGTTGGTTTGAAGAATAATACGAGTAAGTGGCATGACCAGATGTCAGCAACCAAAGCTCACTAAAGTTAGAAGCACAGCTAACTCTCATAGTAGGAGCTGGAGTCATGGAAGAAAAGTGGCCACTGTCAAAGATGTTACCACAGGAGGAATGACAGATAAACAGGGAGAAATAGTCCATTCTCTCCAACACATTCCTTTCCATTCTTCTACCAGTGGCTTCCTCAGTGGAACCCCAAATATGTCAGCACAATAGCCAGGGCAGAAGAAGTTCAGAGAAGTCAGCCCATCATTTTTTGGGGGAAGAGAAGGCACAAGAATGGGTCTGAGGGCAACACTGAGATTAGCAATGAACAAGTTCAAGGACTTCACAGAGAGGACCTGTGACAAGCATCTTTTATCCCTGAATTCTGAGTCACTGTGCACACCTCATTAGAATGATTTCCAAAGAGGTAATATGATTTGTTGCAGTTCTTCATCCTGATAAAGTAGTTAACTCTAGCAAAGAAAGGGATCAACTCATACAAATACAACAGGATGCCAATTAGCTCTGTGTGTCTCATTTCGGAAAAGGAGGTGGGGTAGTCTGAGGAAAAGGTGTTTCAAGGGTAGGCACACATTCCACTGTCTCAGATGGATTCTATGGCTTATGGACCTGTATTTTTTTTTGTAAATTGAATTCTTTATTGGTACATTTTATATACAGCTCACAAGCACACTCAACATTGGGGAATTTGTACCAGTATATGTCAGATGTTAATTCTCATTTCTACTCATATCCCTACCCACCCACAACCCCCACCCCTAATATCCATGCTATTTCTATTTCTTTCCAAATCATATTTATTCTTTCCCCCATTACATTTCTCCTCCACATTCTTTTTGAGTATTTTCTATTTTACAAAATCTATCATACATTCTAGAACTCATTTACATCTACAGGTTCTCATATCAGAGAAAAGACATGGTATTTACATATCTGCAATCTATTTATTCAGTGACACTGGCCTATTTGTCAGTTTGAATATTAGTATTCTACTAGAATGAAGTTAATTAATATTTTGAATAGTTTATATAAAATATGGATTACCTTTTTCTTTAGTTATTTAAACTCATCAGTGAAATACTTTGTAGAATGATGCTATACCATCAAGCCTCAGATAACTCCTCACATTTACTCTCATTGTTAGTTTTATAGTTTCCTCAAACTTTTTCCTCCTCAAACACAATTATTGCACAAACATTTTTCAAGTATCACACATATTACAATGCATTTTCTTCCAGAATACTCATTCTCTGTTTTATCTGTGATTTCACTTCCTAATTTTGTGTATTTTCTTTTTTATTATCTTCATCCTTCAAAATTTAACATTATTAAGTGTTCCTTGAATTAAAACTAAATCAATTTTACTTTTTTTCAGCTTTCTAGCTCATTCTAAAATTTATGCACTGAGTTTTTGCTTTGGGTGGGCTTCTCTGGAGACATTATTGTTTATCGTTCAAAAATTTGTCAAGACATGTCTATGTGTTAGTTTCTTCATGAAACTGAATACATTTCTTAAAATTTGTGTGTTCATCCTCTCACACAACACATTACAGAAACATACTTTCATGCTTTGGGGTTTGACTAAGTTCTAAGTTAGTATAACTTACTTTTAAGTTAATTTTCCCTTTGAGAAATACATTGAAGTTGTCAGTAGAATTGTCATTCTTTTATAATTTTTATTGTTTTCTATACCCTTCACATTGAATTTTTTCCCAAAAAATTAATTAATAGATTTCCTGGAACATGGAACTTTTGGTGCTAAAACTGGGAAGTTGCTGGCAAAAAATGTCTTGGTTAAGCCTAACTGGATAGCACTGTAGGCGATGTAGAAGTCCGGCCAAGCAGGGTGCGCCACACAGTCCAGTAGCTCATTATATGAAGACTCTAATGTGTTGGACACAGCGCCTCTTGTGTGCTTTGAGGAGCCTGAGTGGCTAGCTCAGGTAGCCTGAACATCACCCCCATGTCTTGACTCTCCAGGCCTCAGCCAATAGACGGGTTTACTCATAAGGTTTTTTTCTTATGCCCAACCCCAACTGCCTGTATATAAGCTATGCTCCTGCTTGAAGACAGAAGTGATTCTCTGATGTCATCCCCAGAGTCTGTGTCCTGTCTCCAAGCTTCACCCTCTCAGTCCGGGTTAAGATACCCACATATAAGATACCCACATAAACCAACCATAAAGATACCAACACACAAGAAACCACAGAGCACCTACTCAGTTTTTCAGAACACGGTGCCTATATCTCTTCCTTCCCTCTTTTCAGTAAGTGTTCTCTTATCTTACTTTAAAGCCAGCAGTTCTTTTCTCTAGTTTGCCTTTTGTTCTAAGGTCTTTGATTTCCTTTTTGGCCTTTGCTCACTTGTTTTTGTTTTCAGTTCTATGGACTGAACTCAGGAGCTTTGCACTCAGCTATTCCCCAGACATTTTTTAAAAATTTTGTTTTGTTTTGTTTTTATTTTGAGACAAGGTTTTACTAAGTGGCTAAATTGGAGACTGGGCTGGAATTTGCAGTTATCCTGCCTCAACTTTCCAGAGTTCTGGGATTATAGGCATGCAGCACAGTTCTTAGCTTTCTGCATACATCTTAACTAACAATTTTATTCCATTGAGTAGAGATGCCACCAAAGCTATGTAAATGCTATAATAAAGAGTAAATCTGCAATAAGTAATTTTTAGAGATGTTATCTTGAAATTTCAATCCAATGATTTTTCTTAGTATGAATCACACAGAAACAACATTTTGAAGGTTAAAAATAGTCAAGAAATACTCAAATTTCTGTAAGATTCAACACAAATAACATTATGCAGTACTTTTCTTTGATCTTACTGTATCCTCGTATTCAATCTTAAGAGGGTCAGTTAATTTCTGTTTTCACCAAAAGCAAGGAATATGGATTTACTTTGACTGCATTACTTTCCCCTACCACATTCCCATTAAGTATTTCCTATTTTACAAAATCTATCACACATTCTAGAACTCATTTACATCTACGGATTCTCATACCAAAGAAAAGACATGGTATTTACATATCTGTGATCTATTTATTTCACTTATTAGTGTGCCCTCAAGGTGTGCCCATTTGCACATAAATGACTGAAACGTCATTCTTTATGGCAGCGTAATACTCCGTATTATTAAAAAAAAACACATCTTCTTTATCCAGTTTCCAGTTGATGGGCATCTGGGTTGTTTCCAAGACTGAGCTAACACAAACTGAGCTGCTATGAAAATGGTGCACACATGTCACTCAGATATGATTCTTTTACTTCCTTCGAATATATTCCTAGTTGAGGAATAGTGATTCCAGTTTGTCTTTCTTTATTCCAGACTGGTACTTCATTGTGTGTAAAAACCACATTTTTCTTATTGATTCATCTGTAAATAAAGTGAATTAAATCAGACAAAGAAGCTTAAATAGTATATGGCTTCTCTTACATGAGAAATCCAAATTACAAATAAAGTAGAAAATAAAAGTTAATAAGAAGTACAGAATAGATATTTCTCAAGTGGCAAGGGCATGTCAAGAGGGGGGGAGAGAGGGCAAGGCGATGAAGAGTGGACTTAAGGTGCGCTACGTGTATGAACCAACTCCACACAAGGAATGTACACATTATATGCTATACACATGTACTAATGATAAGAAATAAAGTCAATCAACCCTTCTTTGATCTGGAAAACTTTCTTTCCCTGACTTTGGATATTCAATTCTTCCTTCCTTGAGAAGTCTCACCTCTTTCAAGGTCACGTTTTGATCTCACCCAATTATGTAATGAAATAGGTCATGTTACCTTTGTTTTCTGTACATCTTACTTTTACATTTAGGCTATTTGTTATTAGATCAATAAGATATACTGTTTCTCAACGTTTCAGTTCCCGAAGATGTACACAATTATTTTATATATTAGCCTTATCTCATTAAGTTTAAAGTGTATGTACATCAGATGTGAGTCTGATAAATACTTGCCTCATCTCTATATACCTCTTGGACTCTGCACACACTACCTGCTAAATAAGTTCCATTAAGTATAAGAGAAAAATGTGCTCCATTGGAATGGTAAAGTTTGCTCCAACACAATCACTACTTACATAGGAATCTCATATCTAGTCTCTCATCTCCATCCAAATTACATACCCACCTTATCTCTTCCCTCTAATTACACCCCCTCTTGACCTGTAAATGATGGGAACACCTCGCTGACCTTTGCTGAACTGGTTTTAAGTTTCTCTCCTGTTTGCAAATCTAACACATTTAGTGTCTTTCTCCTGTAAATTCTGGAAGGCTAGGTCAAGGTCTATATCCTCTGAGTTATAATGTAAGGCACAGTACTAAGCCCACTCTGGTTCATAAGAATTGGTTTATGATTATATGGTTGTTTATTATTTATATGGTGTGATTATATAGTGTGGTTCTGAAGAGTGGCATAAAATGGAAGTATATAATATAAAGGAACGTACTTAAAAACTGCATTAATGAAAACCTTATGTAAAAGAATGGAACTCAATGAGTGCTACAATAGGAAAAGTAAGATGCTTTAATATTTTGAAAGAAGAAAATCCTTCCTCTTTTTATATACTCTGTATATGTATACAATTGTATCATCATTGAGCAAAAATCAACAAAAGATTATATTCAGACATGAGCATTTTTTCATGTTCAGAAAAAGTTAGCTGACTCTTAAACTTCATTCCTGAGGCTAATCTTCCATTTCAAGTTGGAATGATTTGTGTGTTTTTATTAAGGTTATTTTTTTAAATACTGTAGAATTGTAAAGAGCATTTTTTTTTTTTTTTTTGGAGACAGGGTCTCGCTTTTGTAGTTCAGGCTGGCTCTGAGCTCACTATGTAGTCCAGGCAAGCCTTGAACTCAGCAATCCTCCTGTCTCTGCTTTCCGAGTGCTGGGATTACAGGTGTGAGCCACCATGCCTGGCACTGTGGTATGTGGTATTGATTGCTGGTGGGCGTGAGTCTCCATGCCCAACATTGTATGTGGTCACTGGGCATCGAGGACCTTGCGCTTGTGAGGCAGGCACTGTAACCGCGGAGCTAACCCTCCGGCCCATAAAGAGCATTTTTTGAAATTGATTTAATCTTTCTTCTTACTCTCATGGCAACAAGACTGCTGATTTTCTGTCCTCACTGTTTTCCCTCTATTGGCCAACAGGCCACCCCTCTGTTATCCTGCATGGACTGAGAAAAGCATAGTGAGATTGTGAAGTGGACTGATTCTCTTCCCCATTTGCCCTAAAGGTAAAATATCAGGAAAGCAAAATAAAATTAAATCATGTAAACAAGTTAAGGTAAAACTAAATAAAAACTTACTACATCTGAATATTAAAATAAGTGGGAAATTCAGGTGTAAGCACTTGGAAAAAAGTGTTAGCATTCTCAATTTAAAAGTGTTGAATTCCCTTAAATTCCAAAGCAATCACAGTTATATACTAGTCCTGACCAGGGCAAACCATTTTAATAAAAACTTGATAATTCTCCCCTCTGTTACTACCTCTGAACTGTGAATGGAAAATTATTGATGAGACGACTTTACTATAGAATTTGATTGATGCGATTTTTAAATCAGTTAATTTCCATAAGAACCCAGTTAAGACAAAAGTGGACTGATACCCAGATAAGGCAGCTAGCTGACATCTAAGGAATGTGGTGAGATACCTAACTAGTAGCTAGGACAGCGGTTGACACTCTGAACATGCGAAGTAGGTGCTTAAAATCAAGCTTTGAAGTGAATGCTAGGAAAAATACTAGCTTTCACAGATCTGCTTAACTGTGACTCAACTAAGAAAATATTGAACTAAATTAATTCCTTATTCCATCTTCAGTGATGTTAATTAGACAAAGTTAAGGGCGTAGTCCAGGTATGGTGTGGCAATTAATTTTACTTCATTCACCGACCACAGAATGGATTCCCAAACATGATCTTTGTGAACAGTGATTTAAAGAAATGGACTGGGTAAATAAGTCTATCAGCCCCCCCTTTTTTTTTTTAAAGACAGATTTGTGCTTTGTAGTTCAGGCTGGCCCCGAGCTCACTATGGAGCTCAGGCAAGCCTCGAACTCAACAGTCTCCTGCCTCTGCCTCCCTAGTACTGGGATTACAGGTTTGAGCCACCAAGTCCAGCATTCTATTAGCATTTTTAAACTTAGCGTTCATGACAAGATAACAAGAGTTCATCTAGACTTAGTTGTTGAAGTATTTGTATGTGATTATTAGTTGACTCAGGAGTAGTGGGCTACATAGGTGAGAAACACAGGACACTTTTGCCTAACGATCAATTGAGGATTTGATTTCTCCATTTAGTGAGTTGAATTAGGAGAAAATTAAGCAGAATTTTTTTTTTGAGACAGGGTCTCGCTTTGTAGTTCAGGCTGGCCCTGAGCTCACTATGTAGCCCAGGCAAGCCTCGAACTCAGCAATCCTCCTGTCTCTGCCTCCCGAGTGCTGGGATTACAGACATGAGCCACCACGCCCAGCAATTAAGCAGAATTTTGAGGGAGGGAAGAAAGTCTGTTATTGGTGAAATGGTTGTAACAAGGGAACCATAACCATAAGGACTGTATTTATTCAATATTTACTTGTTTTAGACACTGTGTTTCACATAAATTGGTTCTCACAGCCTTGTGCTAAAGAATTTTAGGTGTACCACTCTGCTGAAGAGGAAGACAGGCCATAGATTGTCCAAAGCTACTGAGGTGGTACATAGCCAAGACAGAGTTTCAATCCAGGGTATGTAGCTGCAGAACATTACAAATTGGTGAACCATCAAGTGTGTTCCAGTAAAAGTCACTTTATTTCCAAGTAATGGAATATGTAGCAGTTTATACAAGGGGTCAAAATCTCCCTGGGGTTCATTGGAAGCTAAAATGGGAAGCTAAAAAGCCACAGGCGTCAAAATCTCTTTCTTCATATCTGGTCTCTGTGTCTAGCTATTGTTCTGTTTTATTTTCTTCAATTGCTTTCGTTCTTGCTTTCCAGTATTTACATCACCCAGCATTAGTATATAACTGTCATTATGTTTGTTAACTAAAATTCACAGTCCACATAATCCCAATGGATTCATATGATCATGCACCAGTTGTCGGATGGACAATATATTTTCTGCCTACATTGTTCAATCCTAATCTATAAACTGGAGAAGGTAATAAGACACACAGAGAGTAAACCAGATCAGCCATGGACCAGGTTAAACATAGAGAAACACCAGGCGTCATGATCCCCTTTGGAAGCCACTCGTTGGATTTACCAAGCATCTTCAGACAACATTTAACTCCTGGATGCCTTGGTTTCCTGTAGAGGAAAGGCCACTTGAAGAAAAGAGCTAATTCATCCACCCCCATTTCCCTTCTTTGTGTATTATGGGATTGTACTGAGTGTTATACCACCCAAAACTACAGTCATCTTGAAGTCTCAAGTTATGATAGGGCTGATACATGAACAACTTGGGTTATGATTGCAATTTTAGTTTTAATTTACAAACAAGTATCGAGTTACAACTCAAATGCTAGACACTTGTACTTCCGGATGTTCTCAGATACAGATTTAACCCTTAAAGAGTTCTAGAAGGAATATTACAAAATCCATTCCTGTGTGGGGTTAATTGAGAAATCACGGGCCAATATTTTTTTCAGGCCACTGAGATCTGCTTGTATACAGGAAATGCTATATAGATGAGTTAATAGGCTGTGTAGAGGAGCCTGAGTTTTCAATCAACCAATTTGAGTTATAACCAGCCCTTTTGAAAAAAATTGAGTTTGTAAGTCAAGGATCCATTGTACCTTTATTTATTCTTAGCAAATAATGGTCCCATTATTCAGTGTATTGCACTTATTTAACGGAGCTGTGCTTGTGAAGTGAGAAAAAGCTGGAAAGAAAACCCTTCAGTTTTGCAATGAGACAAGAAATTTCTTGCTGGGATCATACCTTGGAATTCTAAAGAGTCCAGTTATTTAGTAAGATCATTTTTGTTCCCTGTGTGACCTCCTTGTTGAGGGAGGGGCTCTGCTGATGCTCCTGCTAGGGCAATACTCACAAGGAGCCGAACAGAGCCCTCCTTCCAGGGCATTCCCATTTCTTCCTTTTGCTCTGTCCTTCTTTGTGGAAGCTTTTTCCATTTACCAGTGATTCTCTGCCATTCCTGGGTCAGATTCTTCTTAAAAGTGTGTTCCTACTGTCCATCATAAAAAAATATTTCCTACGTGGTTGAGGTTCCCCCAAATATAACATTGTTGTGCTATGCTTTAGAAAATTAGCCTCTATGTCTTCATTTTGGTACTTGCTGGAAGAAAAATCTCAATTATGACATCATAATACTTACACAATCAAAATGACTATGTAAGCTCTTTGTCACTTTCGGTTAGGTTTCTTATCTTACGAGTTGGTTGACTTGGTTTCTGAAGAAGGAAGAGTTTTTCATTTTCTTAGTGGATAGTATAGAGCCAGACCCTGCTTCTTGCTGCTGTTCCCTCAGATCTGAGAAAAGGCTTGTTTTTAACAGAAAAGGCCAGTTCCTGACATAGCAAGGTCAGATCCTAGGAAGGATCCAAGCAGGATCCTAGGAAGCGTGTTTGACTGTACACAGTCCCTCTAATTCCAAAGCAAAGCAAAGCACTGTAGGGAGACAGCTTGGTCATTGTTTTATTTTCTCCAGAGTGGACTTATGTTGTCAATGGCAGAAATCCATGAACCACGAAGATAAAATAATGCTAAGCAGAGTGCGAAGTAAAGAAAACAAAGATGGCTCCACAATTAGTAGCATTCTATATGCTAGCACTAAGTAACAGCAGATGTGTCTGCGGGTATAAAGCATTCCTTACAATCCATAAGAAACCAAAACCCTCCGACACCACAAGCCATTGTGGTTATCTTGGGTTTGGAGGACGGTGGCTGAGTCCATTGGATTAGCAAAGTACAGATGGTGCAGGGGTGTTCCGATCTACCTGTGTCATCCTTGCTGGGCTATACACTGTGCTGAGTTAACAGGGCAATGCGCACTGTAAAATCTGGTTCTGTAAAGACATGCACTAGCCATGAGTCATTAGCAAGCATGCGGAGCTAATTGGTAAAATACTCATAAAAGATTTTGAAGGTGGGTTAATTACGATTCATTACACCGTAAACTGTCCCCAGGCTATTGTTAAAAAATGCAGGAGTTTCAGGGCCCATTATTTTATGATTCATTTTGCCATGTTGTGAAAAACAGACTCTAAATCAAACTACATTTATTATAGGTCAGACCACAAAATCTTTATTGGTTTTTCCAACATTCCACTCTTGTTATATGAATTCATATGGACTGCACATTTCTGTCAATTGGCAAGAAAGCATGAAATAAAATTTATGATATTTTCTTACCTTATTCTCAATGCAGCCTTAAAAATCACAAGATCTAATTGCTTCCCCTACTTCCCCAGGTTCATGAGAAAAATAAGAATTGCAAAATCAAACCTAAAGTTCTGATGATTGAAAGCAACTAAAGGGTAATGAAGTCTGTCTCCTAAAGGAAGCATTTTAAAGAATAACCTAAGAAGTGACATCCAGTTGAAATATATTAAATCACCTCAAGCTAGAACAATGACTAGAATGCTCTTTCCATTTGAGGGATAATTTGAAACTTACTGGCTTCCGAAGCATCAATCTTATTCCTATTGCCACCTTTGAAGACATTAAAAAAATCGGTAAAAGCAAACAAAACAAAACCCTCAGTGTTTATTCTTAAAAACCAAAACAAAATAAAAAACTGTGATACAATTGTGTGTCACCTGTTAATACTATGGACAGATTTGGTCAGAATCATGTAAGGTTTCATGAGTAGTCATTCTGTGCCATTATATGTAATTGTTTGTTAATTAATGCTTTCAATTATGTCGATTTTCACTCACTGACCCAAATCATGTTGACATAGACAGTCTGGTATATGCGTTACTGGTGATGAGCAAAAGAACAAAATGCTAGGTTCACCTCCAGCTCTTAAGAGTTCAGCAGCTCATTTGAACCTTATCTGAACTGTCAAAAGTTTTGACTCTGCAGAAACCCGTGCTTGGGGATGGGATGGGAATGCGGTTCAGGGAAAGCTTCAGGGTGGAGTGGAAAGGGGGTGTTCTTGGAAATTGTGCAAGAACTGGTTTCCTTGTGAGCGATCTTGTGCTTCCTGATTCTGGCTGGGCCAGAAATACCACAAAGTCTTCCGTGAAACTTCCAAGCTCTTTGCAAGGCCTTCTCCAAGCTATACTTCTGCATGCCTGGGTTTTGGCCAAGGCTGGAGACAGAGTCTGTGGAAGGAGAGATAGTGTAATAGAAAGTTACCCAGATACTTGAGAGTTCTCAAAAGAGGTTTACCTCCAGTAGAGTAAAGCTCAAGTGGTTTGGCCAGGGTCAATGATTGCAAGTGCCCCACTTACTCACTGAAAGGTATAGTGGAAAGTAGCATTGGAAACCTTTAACTCAGCCCACTTACTGTCGAGGGGGGATTGGGATGTCCAAAGAAGACAGGTGACAGCCTTTACAGATGAGGGCCATGCTCAGGGCTGGAAAACTGCTGGGGAGAGAAGGATGAATCAAGCAGATTTCCAAAGGTCTAAATTTGTTCTTGCTCTGCCATACCAGTGGTGTGCTCTTGGGCAAGTTCTTCATTTCTCTGACCCTCCATGGAACAACACTTCAACCGCAAAATACTATATTAAATATTTCTGTGGGATGAAAGTGCTAAGAAAAGGGGGTTTTAGAAGCAAGACCTGGCAGGCTAAAAGAGAGACTCAAATAAGGAAGAGAATAAATGGCACTTAGGCCAGGGAGCGAGGGGCAAATGGAGTGGAAATGTCGGAACCGATTATTTACTTTACCTGGTGTTGCAGCTGATCATTAGTTTTGAAAAAACAAAACAAAACAAAACAGAAAACAAAACAGGGGAAGAAAGTAAAGTGGTTTGACGCAGTTTTTAAAGAAGCCATAATAGCTTTAAGTTTTGCCAAATAAACAATCTAAATGGCAAGCATGAAGGGAAGAAACACCCAAAAGGAAGAGACACAACAATAAATGAGCTTGCTAAACTACTTTGTGAGAGATAAGGGCAGAGCTCTCTTCACCTACCACTCCCTCAACCAAAGCAACCCCCAGCTGCCACTCGTGAGAGCAAGCTTCTGTTTAAAGAGTTTTCTGATACAAAAGATAAAAACAACCAGACAAAAACTCACTGAATGCAGGAGAATGTGCTGTCTGGATATTCTGATGCATGCTGATTTTGGCACCAAAATACTTAGAGAACTGTTAGGAGCAAGCTCTTCTACAGGCACTGATGCTTTAGTTTGAGCCTTCAGTGTATGAGAGAAGGTCAAGGCCAGATGCACTCAGCCTTCCTTCTTCTGCCCAGGGACACTGACTCCCAGAGGAACCCGACTGCAGCGGAAAAGCAGGGGAGGGCGACAGAATCCCTAAGCAAGAGTACAAACACTGGGAACAATCTTGTGAAAAATGTCCCTATCCTGGAGACAGAAACAACTAAGAAGCCAGTGGCATAATAGTAAATCAGGGATAACAATCAGTATAAAATTAGAAAACAGACAGCAGGGTATGTTGTCTCTGTGGTCTGGTAGATGGGCCTGCCTTTGTTGACTTGGTAGCCAGGTGACGGTGCAGAAAAGGGGAAGCCAGCAAGGGTGAGATGCTTCTCTTCAGCAGGTGTGAAGATACGGTGCTCAGCTTTCTCCTGGGTGGGGTTGCCTTAGCTGAAAAGAGCAAGAGACTGGCTGACTGCAGAGCCAAATGCACAAAGCATCTGGCTCTCCTCTTCCCAGGAAGCCAAGCAGAGTGGAGCTGACAATTGCCCCTGTCTAACACTGCCTCGCCCTGCACCCTGCTTTGCAGCACGTGCTTGGACAACAGCAGTCTGTACCCCTTCAGCCTTTCTCCCCAGGCAGAAGACAGCTGCCAGTGTCCACCAAAACTCATTCTCCAGAAAATCTTTTCATCTTTAAATAAACGTATTTCTCTGTCTTTCTCTCTCTCTGGCAAAAGAATAACGGTTGTCCAAAAAGGAAAATAATGATGCCACCATCTTCTTCTACAGCGAGTCTTCTCAAACACACATATCCGGGCTTGGTGTAGGGAGCAGAGAAGGCACATGCTCTTGACGGCTTGTGTGAGGAAGTGAACTGACCCTATCCTCCAGTCATTTGAGTCCTGAGAAACTCAAAGTCTGCTTTGCAAGTTAAGAAGTGAGTAACTTGTGTGGATTGTTTCATTTCTTGGTGTGCTGGATCCAAGCTAACCCTTCAAGAAAGGTCACTGAAAAGCCAACCCAAGGCTACAGCATGAATGGAATCCTGCTTTCTTTGGAGAGCTCTGCCCGCTAGGTTGACCTTTTGGTTTAGGCATATGCACAGGCTCAGAAATCCAAAATCCTGAATTCAAGGTAGAATCTGTTGGGAACTTGCTTGGGCCATCAGCACACTTAGTTGTTTCCAGTCCTCATTTGTGAAGCGAGCAGATCAGACAGCACTTCTGAAGTGTTGTTTTTCACAGACTTTTCACATACTTTCTTCATGGAACACTCAGCCCTCAACTGAAGACTGTGAACTAAGTTAACCTGTTTCAGGTTTCTTTCCTCACATGGAAAGAAAAAAAAGAATAAGAAAGAAGAAGAAGAAGAAGAAGAAGAAGAAGAAGAAGAAGAAGAAGAAGAAGAAGAAGAAGAAGAAGAAGAAGAAGAAGAAGAAGAAGAAGAAGAAGAAGAAGAAGAAGAAGAAGAAGAAGATGGGGAAGGGGAAGGGGAAGGGGAAGGGGAAGGAGAAGGAGAAGGAGAAGGAGAAGGAGAAGAAGAACACAGTGTTGTAAGGAGCCTTGGGAATGGGTCTGGTATTCACAAGAGCCTGTGAAATGGTAGCACTTGGACAGCTGGCACATTCCTCTGTCATAACTACAAAGAGGCTGCATATATTGGTTATTGTTGTTAACTGCAAACTTTTCTAACAGTCTGCCCTTTGGAAATGATTGCCCCTCTCTGCGGATTGGATCACAGTCCAGCCCGTTCTTAGAAAAAAATTAAACGAAGAATGCTGAGCTGGAATCTATCATTAGGGTGCTTGGCCCAGTCAAGAGGACCATGTGCTTTCCCAGATGGGTCAGTCATGGCCCCGGATATCCAAAACAGCATGGCGTATGACTCACACTGGCTCCATCGCCTCCCTAATGCTGGATTTAGAGCCGGATTTAGAGCTGAATGTTGAAGGTAAAATGAAAGCAACAGAATGGGGCTGGAGAGAGCATAAGAAGTGAAGGAAATTTCCATCAAGGCTTTTCAGAAGCAGAAATCCGTTCTACCTTGGTCCATGACTGTGGTTTGCTAGGATCAAGATCAAAGGCATCACCGTGGGCAGAACCATGACAAATGTGAGGCTTAGTCTGGTGAAACCTAGCATTAGCCCCTCTCTTAGGCTGCCGTCTAGACTGCAAGTGGGTGCTCATGCCAGACCCAGCTGAGTGTGTGTTCAGGGTGCTCCTTCGTGCTGGGGCAAAGGAGGGTTAAAGCCCATCTTGATCTCTACAGGGAAATGTCTGGCCAAGGGCAGCAATTGTTTTAAACTCTTCTTGGAAAAATGAGAGGCATTGAATAACCATGGACACAAAGGTTAACAGAGAAAAAGAATTGTTTTTTTTTGTTGTTGTTGTTAAAATTCTACTGCCTTGACTGAGCTTCTTCCCTTAATTATCTCCTGGATGAACTTGAAGGCAGCTTCCAAACTGTACTGAAATAATAGTCACTAATGACACTCTTCAAGGATGAGTGCACCCGATTTCATGGAGGCATGTATATTAACTGTCTGGGATGGCACAGGGGCTATTTTCATAACATTTTAAAAGTGAAAGTAAGAGAAGGAGGAGTCAGGAGATTCCAGTCCTGCTTATGGCAGTAGCCTCTGTCATTCAAGGTAAAGCTCTAGTTCTTTGTCTAGTAATTTGTCCTTACATTGGGAGTGGTGGAGGTATGAACCTACCAAATGATTATACCTAACATGATGTGGTTATCAAATAGAATCATTTGTAGCCTTAAACATTATTGTTACAGCACTAATGCACAAGCGATCATGGTGTGTTAGATAACCGAATATACGATTAGAAACTAAGCTTACAATTTTTCAGAATTATGCATCAGAGGGAAAAAAATGAAAGGGAGTAAAGAAAATTATAGCTAAAGTTATTGTAGGCTAATTTTGAATATATTTGCATATTGCATATCATTACCTACAGATTTTTTTTTTTTTTTTGAGACAGGGTCTCGCTTCGTAGTTCAGGCTGGCCCTGAGCTCACTATGTAGCCCAGGCAAGCCTGGAACTCAGCAATCCTCCTGCCTCTGCCTCCCGAGTGCTGGGATTACAGGCGTGAGCCACCACGCCTGGCTACCTACAGAGTTTTTAGAGACCTAAGGGTGAATAACTCTATGAATTAGAAAGACACCCTCCCAGTCCCCAGCTCCATGAAGACATTACCACTTAGGAAAGTCTTTACTCAGAACTGATCTTCAATTTCCTTAATCATACAAGGACTATACAGATCTTAAGAGTATTAAAAACTCATTTTGTGCCAGATAATTATCCTGAGCATATTTACTTGTATTAACCCATTTAATCATTGTAATTCAAAAAGTGAGATTTATTATTACCCATATTTTATAGACCAGGAAGCTGAACCACAGAAGTGTTCAAATAGCTAACGTAGCCCTCCAAGGGGAGTTTCAGCACATGCCAAAGAGTAGTATATGACCAGGACACTGGATGAGTTGAGCAAGGTTACCAAGCTGATTCTCTTCTCTTAAGGAAGCTCCTATTGCAGAGCTGGGTCCTCACAGATATACATCTTGTTCTTTCTTGGACTCATTCATTTCTAAGGCTCACAGTGTATTTATCCAAAGACAAAGCTCAAGATTGAAACACTGGGTTATACGATTTTGAATGTAAAGCCATTCATGCAATTGCTAACTTCACTGAAGTTAATCAGTTGAGGCCAGAGATCATAGAGAGACATGTAGGGAAAGTGTGTGGCTAATCTAAAAATGCACATTCCAGTCTAAAGGAAAGCTACCCTGTGAAGGTTTTGATATTAACTTCCCTAATTGCTTTCACAAACACTTGGGGCTGTAAGGAAACTCAGACTCCTCACGCCCAGGGGAATCTTTCATCTTTTCTCCCAGTACTGGGATGGTGAGGATGGGAAGATATCACTATACCTGGAAAACTGAGTCCTCATAGAATCCTCATTTGTTTCCTTATGTAACATTCCGTGGGAGATAGTTGCTGCCTACAGACTCCGGGGAGCCCTTTTGTGTGGATTTTGTAGGCTTCCTCCTTGCAGGAGATACTTCGAGCTCAGAAACTACATGTTGCCAAGATAACTATTCTTGCCCTAAAATTTCCATTCAATGAAGTCTTTGAATCCAAAAATTTTAAAGTAGATTTGAGTTATGAGCATTTTCTCACATCTGATTTGTCGTATAGCAATGCAGTGGGCACCAACATCTGTTGAACTGGATCTCGGGATGTCTCGGGTCCACTTCTAACTAACCATGTGCAGTGGGGTGAGTTGCTGAATCTCTGTTGGGCCCGTAACCCTCTGGAAACAAAGTGGATTTTGTCCATTTCACACTGTGCTTCTTCCCATGGGAAATCTTACGATTAGGCAAAATGATTCTTAGTCCAGTAGGAAAAAAATAGTAGCAGTCATTTGAAAATGACCACTCTAGTGCATCTTTTATTTAAAAAGGAGTCAGAAACTCAACAAGAAAGGGTTTAGGAGTAGGAACAGATTGTTTACTAATGTGTCTCTGGTGACATGATTCTATAATTTCTGCCTCCACTGTGTCTCTCCACTGTCATTAGCTGATTTAAAACTAAAGAACAAGAGGGCCGGAGGGTTAGCTCAGTGGTTCCGGCGCCAGCCTCGCAAGCGCAAGGACCTGAGTTCGATCCCCGGTGACCACATAGAATTCTGGGTGTGGAGACTCACGCCCACCAGCCATCAATGCCACAGTGCCGGGCGTGGTGGCTCACGCCTGTCATCCTAGCACTTGGGAGGCAGAGACAGGAGGATTGCTGAGTTCGCGGCGGCTTGCCAGGGCACCATAGTGAGCTCAGGGCCAGCCTGAACTACAAAGTGAGACCCTATCTCAAAAAGCAAAAAAAAAAAAAAAAAAAAAAAAAAAAAAAAAAAAAAAAAAAAAAAAACTAAAGAACAAGAAAGTAGATGCTCAATTACAATATGCATGAGTTGGAATATTATACAGATGGCAGGAAGGAGGAGAAGACCCCCCCAAAGGGTCACAGGTGCAAACCAGGCCTAGTACAAGTCGTGTTCACTGAACATGACCCTGTGAAGCCCCTCCGTTATTTGCAAAGTCCTCTTCCTCCTGCTCCAGATTCCCATTAGATTGGATTTCCATGAATTTTGCGATCCACTTCATCTTCTATCTGAATGATTAAAGCAAGAGCTGGCGTCCTCTCAAGAGCAGCCTGCTAAGTGTTCATTTATTGACCATAATTTAAGGTTTCCTCTGCCAGGAATCAGAGCCCTCTTCCTCCTTCAGATTGTTGAGAATGCTGAACCTCTGTGCCAGCCTGGGGCAAGGGAAGGGAGGAAGGACAAGACAGAGGGCTATAATTGCTCCTAGGTTTGTGAATCATTTTCTGTGAAGACTCTAACACTCTGAGAAAGTGCTATTCCTTAGGGGAGGAGATCTGAGGAAGAAAGGGGAAGTTTTTTGTTTTGGAAGCACCTCTAGCTGCACAAACAGAAAAAGGGTTAAACACTAAAACTCACGAAAATTAGCATCAATTTATGGGCTGGTTAAAAAAAAAAAAGAGGAAACGAAGCTTATGTATGTAGGGGGTGGGGGAGTGTAGGGTAGGCAGGGGAATGGGAAAAAATGAAAATTAAGTCATGTCATATACTGGTACAAATTCTCAATGTTCAATATGATCATGATGTGTATATAAAATGCATCAATAAATTTAAAAAAGGAAAGGAAAATTCAGAGCAACTTGAGGAATGGACTTATAAAAAACAAAACACCAGGGAAGAAGATTAGGGACCTGTTTTTCTAGCCTTTACATGCTTCCTTTTACTTTTATTCATCATAAATTTTCATTAAGTAAATGAATATTCAGATAAACAACACATAAATGAATAAATTTTTGAATGAACAAGTGAGTGAGTGAGTGAATAATGAATGAATCGTCGGTTAGTGTTTTCCAAATCTGGCTCATTTTTAGAATCAGGTAGAAGTTAATTTTATAATTCAGATGCCTCAACTACATTCTTAGAATTTCTGGCCCTTTGGGCTACAGATGGAACCTAGAATCCAAAGTCCTACCTGTTGCACAGGTGGCCAGCCAGCTTGGAGATGCCAGGCCTGTCACCCAGCTGATAGCCAGACACAAATTCTATCTTTCCTCTTCACCACAGAGATTGACCCCATGCTAAATTTATTTTTTCAGATTGATTTCATCTCTCCTTGATCTGAGTAGTGGATTGTCCTTCCATCTTTGAGAATTGGAAATGAAACGTTTTACAGGAGTTTGTCTCAGAAACTTTCCATTAAAATAATTGGAAGGTTTCTCATCCTGTTGTATCTCAACTATTGTGGATTTGCCCAATCACAACCCAGCCAATAGTTCCCTTGTTTTGTCTATGTGCTCATGTCTTATTAGAAAAGAGGATGTTTTGAGATCAATGTTTTTTTTAATGCCTAAACTCATCTCCCTTTTCCTAGCTTACTCACATACACTTGTAAAGAATTTGTATTCAGTAGCTCTTATTTACTGTGAACCCTGAGGAGGCAGTCATGAATGATACCAACAAAGTGGTCAGTTAAACAAGGATTACCCTCCAGTCATATATGGTGCAGGTGTATATATCTGGGGTAAATTGGAGTGTGCATTGGGACAGTGCTAGATAAATGTTGAAGAAAGTGAAAGCCAAGATTTAAATGGTGAAGAAAAACCCAGGGTATCACGTAATAGACATCAAGATGACTTTGGAGGACTGAGAGCAATGTTGTGTGTGTGTGTGTGTGTGTGTGTGTGTGTGTTGGAAGAGGGTGGGGACAGGTGAGATGAGATTGGACATGTGGACATGAAATGTAGTGTAAAGTATCTTGAATGTCTTGCTAAAGCTTTGGATTTTAGACTAAAGCAATGGGGTTCCCATCAAAGTAATAAAATTGAGATAAATATAAATAAAAGTTTTAAGAAATTCATTGTTGGGCCAGAGGGTTAGCTCAGTGGTTCCGGCACCTGCTTCGCAAGTGCAAGGTCCTGAGTTCGATCCCCGGTAACTACATATAATGCTGGGCGTGGAGACACGCCCACCAACAATCAACACCGCATACCACAATGCTGGACGTGGTGGCTCACGCCTGTAATCCCAGCACTCAGGAGGCAGGGACAGGAGGATTGCTGAGTTTGCGGCGGCTTGCCTGGGCACCATAGTGAGCTCAGGGCCAGCCTGAACTACAAAGTGAGACCCTGTCTCAAAAAAAAAAAATTCATTGTTGTGGGTAGGATTATCCAATTTGAAATTTACCAAAGTGGAGGAAGTGATAAGGGGTGAATGAAGACATAGCCAGAAGAGCCAAAGAGAAGGTGTACCGATGAAAACTGAAGTAAGAGAAATGATTGCTAAGTCGTGGTGATACACTGGCTTGCTTGTGTGTGGCAGGGACAACAGTAATAAAGTGGGAGGATATTAGACTAATTCTTACACACTAGTCCTTGACCACCTCGGCAATGGTGGTGTGATTCAGTGGAATAATTATCTGACTTTTGATTCATTTTCCTCTGATAACCAAAGAAAATCCTGACAGATCATAATGTGAGGACTTGGATCTAAACATGTAAGTAACTGACATTTTTTTTTCAAGTTTTTATCAAGGCTGAAAAATCTTCTAAGCACACATGAAAGAAACAACAGGGCCAAGATTACTTTGAACTTACTGCACATGATTCCTTTCATATAAAATATTCTTGACAAACACTAATTAAGTCTCCCAGTTCTTCTTTGAAGTAATGTCGGAAGTACATACAGGTGGGTAAACTGAGGCCCCAGGAACTGAGAGGAGAGCCTGAGGACATACAAGGGCAGGTGCAGCATTTGAAAAGACCCTTAGAGGAGGCCCCTGTTTCTCTGATGAGGCCAGAGTAGGTGCTCGTTTCCAGGAGTCCTTCATTCAAGTTCTCTGAACAAGGCAGATAAGGCAGACTGGTGAATTACTTTAATGGACAAACTAGAGTATGACCTTGGACATGAAAGTCTTGGATCTCACAGGACACCCTGTCTTCCCATGCTCTCGACTCACCTCAGTCTGGAAATCTGTAGCTGTGTCGCAACCCTTTTGATATTTACTCCAGAGCTCCCCATGTGATCATGTGAGGCAGAAGGTGACTGAGCTTGACTTCATGGCTAAAGAAGGAATGGGGTATTTGTGGGGTTCTTTCTTTCTTTTTTTTCTTTGCAGATTGTCTTGGGTTGAGTACATGGGTGGGTATTGTGGTTTGGGTCTAGATATCCCTCCAGTTCCTCATGTGTCTTTTGGTGGTGGGTTTTTCAGAGGTGGCTGAATCAAGAATGGATATTGGGACTGAAGTAGTATGCTGGTCTGGCACAGCCCTAATCCCAGTATCCTGGATAAGATAAGGGACAGAAAGATGCTCTTAAGACCCCTTGTTGCATTTGCCACCATTTGGGCACCACAAATTGTTTTTCTTCTGTGATCCCCCCGCCATGTACCATTCTGCCTTAGAGTCAGCCAGTTGTGGAAAGAATCCTATACAGACTGTGGGATAAATAAGTCCTTTCTCCTTTAAGTTTGGCTGTCAAGTATTTTTTCTCAGCAATGAGACAAAAGTAACTAAGACAGTAGCATATTTATTACCCAGAATGAGTGGTCCAAAAAGGAGCTGAGCCATAGTACTATTGTAGATAAGTGTGACAGCTTGGTATTATACCCATGTGTTCTGGCTATTTGAAAGTCTCTATCAGTGAAGTCAAGCAGCACTTGGAGAGACAGAAGGATCCTTTATTACACCAATGGACTCAGGCAAGTTCGAGCTCAAGTCTTAGCCCCAAACACCAATTAAACAGCTCTATATAGAGATCTTCAGAGTAGGGGTTGGGCTCACCTACCAGGACACCATGCTCAAAGAGGTGGGTGGGCAGAGTTAAGAGAACATTCTTTTTTTGGAGACAGGGTCTCACTTTGTAGTTCAGATGGACCCTGAGCTCACATGTAGTTCAGGCAAGCCTCAAACTCAGCAATTCTCCTGCCTCTCCTTCCCGAGTGCTGGGATTACAGCCTTGAGCCACCAAGCCTGGCATTTGTGGTATGTGGTACTGATTGCTGGTGGGCATGAGCCACCATGCCCGATATTGTGGTATGTGGTTACTGGGGATCGAACCAGAAACTTTGAGCTTACTAGGCAGACACTGGAACCACTAAGCTAAATCTCTGGCCCAAGAGAGCATTCTTGAAACCTTCAGTAGAAATATTGTGCACCACAAACAGTTGTATTGCTTGAACAGAACATCTTATAGCAAAAACATAGTGAAAGGCTTGGGCTGCCCTGTCTCGCAGTATCTCCTTACCAATACAGGCCCTGTAGAAATTTTGGCCAACCACATGGGAAGCTCTGGAGCTAAAATAGCCCTCCCCTATTGTTTCCAGCTGGTTATTTCCACACTGATCCATCACTGGATTTTGCTACCCATGGGAAGGTTCTGGAGCTTGTCCTTGAGAAAGTGATGGCTAAAGGCTTTACATAGTATATGTTAAGAGCCATACCTTTGATTTGCCAGGCCAGATGTATCAAGAAAGATGGACTCAATCACTTGCATTTGCTGCTTACCTCTTTCTATAGACTACTCACTCAAGAAGGGATTCTGTAAGAATTCAACCCCTACGCTGGTAGACATTTTGCTCGATTTGGTTGTGATCTGAGGTAGGCAAAGGTCCAATGTTCAGAAAACTCTTCGTCTAGTGAGAGAGATGCAAAATAAATAGATGAACCTTGGATAAAAATCAATTGAGAAATACTTAAATGCTTCCAAAAATAAAAGAATCAGATAAGAAATACAAACTAAATGTATGCACACTTGTTGAAGGAAAAAAAGATAGAAAACACTTTTATCCTCCTTTAGTGGGATAAAATATTTTCATAACAATCTACCAAAATAGGCAGATCATTAGTAATTTGGGTGTATAGAAGCCTATGAGACATTCTTGAAACTTGTAGTGAATAATTAAATACTTATTTTCATAGTTCAATCAGCCATTTTTTTCAGCAAGAAGGGTAAAGTAATTAAAAACAATTACTCATGAAAATAATGTAATTTTAGAAAGGATGGATGCTGTGTCAGTAAAATTATAAGTAGTAACCATAAATAATACAGCATGCCAGTCACATCACTGATTCTTATATTTTTCTATATCTATTGTACTTTTTTCTTATTAGAAGATTTTGTTCTTTCTTAAAGAAATCTTTCACTGGAAACATATTCTGTTGCCTTACTGAATGTAATAGGCCCTTGAATATCCTATCTCAGTTAAAATTTTGAAGAAAGCTATTCAGAGTTGAGTGGCATCTAAGTATTAGTTTGGTGAACCATTGGTTTTTTAATTTTATTTACTACATTTTCCTTTGGCTCCATGATTAGCTCTCCAAAACATTCTGGTGGTTTGCATAAAAGGGCTATATCATAAAGGCTCTTAAAGTCTATATGATTTATACACACAAAACTCATGATTCATGTCTCAAATGGCCATGTTGGTGGATTTTTTTATTAATTTCCTGATTTATGTGAAATAGATAAATACACAGATCATTCAGAACAAAGGTGTCTGTGTTCGGGGGTGGGAAGGGCCAGGATGGAGGGATTTGGATGAATGAATAACTCCCTATGGTTTTTAATGGGATTTACACAGGAAGACTCCTGTATTCTGAGATATGATCTGCCTTCATTCTCACATGTGGTTAGTTATATGTTATTGATATCATAGTTTTAATTTCCAAACCATGTTAAATCAATTCATGTTTCAACTGTTCCCCGTGAGGAATGAAAAAATAAAAGAATATACCTTTTTTTCTTCTACTTCTTCCCATGTTGCATTTGGCAAACTATGTGACATTCTACAATGTCTTATCTACTCCGATTTTATGTTGCTAGAGGGCTATACATTTGTCTGTCTCTTCATTGTGAAAAATCCCCTATGTTTAATCAGAATTCACCATCTTCACAGCAGAAACCTTGTTCTTGGGAACCAAGAACGCTTCTCAACAATGGAAACATGTCATAGAAGACAGTACACTTAAACAAGGTTCCCTGCAGTGTAATAAAACATTTTTCAAGTTTCTCCTCAGCTGAAGCTAGGATCTGTCACTCTTCTTCGAGGTGGTGTTGTGTGAGAAAGTTTACATGTGCATGTTTCAAATAACCACACCAATAAGCCCTAGTACTCTCCTTATTATAATCAAGGGAACAACCATGCTAATAAACTTGTGTTCAACAGTTCCTCTATAAACTCCTTCCCTCATCTTACCTCCACCTAGTATAATATACAATGTGATGTACTTTGGAGGCATTTTTAATAAAACTTTTAGATGACTCTACGTGGCAACACTATTCATTTATGGTTTCCTATTAGTCCACCTTTATAGACGTTTTAGTCTTTTGGATTTTACCCCCTCCCCAACACCACCTCTTTCTGTGGATTTAATCTCTTATTTCTTAGTGTGTCAAATGTAAGGACAAATTCAGGGCTGGCAGAGAATTTCCCTTAGTCACACCACTGATGTTAAGGTTGATATTTTATATAGCTCTCAGATTGCCCTGCTGTATTTTTACTACAAAGTCCTATGTTGACTCTACTATTAGTGAAAGTAGAAAAAGTAGAAGGAGCTACTTCATTATCGCTTCTTATTAAAATAACTGCAACATTATTCGGTGTTATGATCAGGGTCAAACTAGTGTTAGTCCCTCTAAGTATTTTAGTAAAATGATTCCAGGATTCAAATGACTTTGCAGATAAAAGGGTTTGCGTAACTTATGAGAGCACTGGGGAAGGGGTCATCCAAGCACACAACTGGCTGAAGCCCAACTGCTAACACTTCTGGGTCTATGTTTTTGGTTCCTTAAAGACAAAACAGTCCAAGAGAAGGGAAACGTGCTTCCAAGTAATCTTGTTTCTTCACAAGAGTTGTCATCAATTCTGCTGCTAGTTTCTCACCTTGACAGGACTAGACTTGCATGTAGAGCCTGTTCATGACCTTGCCTCACATGCTCCACTCCTGGTCTTCACATCCTGCTTCGTCCACCTGGGGCCTCTTGTGGGTGAAAGCTGGCAGAATGGAAAGCCCAGCAGCAACTCAATGAGTATTGAGCCACCCACACCATCTATGCAGTTGGAGGCACCAGCTACTTCCACGAAGTTGCCTGCATAGCTCCTGCTGCTCAGTGCAAAGCTCAAGAGCAGGTTTCTTGTTGAAATGTCATCAAGACTTTGAAGGTCGTGACTGGAAAGCCTTAAGCCAAGCTTGGGGTCCTTCTAAATGTGGGACATACTGTGACTATCAGACTAAACACTCATGAGGTGACCTTGCCCTCAGATTTTGCTGGGTATGAGGGAGAAGGTACATTGGAAAGTAGGAATTCTGGCTAAGTGTCTGTTAAAGGAGAAGTTAGACACTGGATTATTATTTCTGCTCTATACAGAGGAGCTGTTGTCCCCATTTGTTTTGAGCAGAGGATAAAATTAATCATCCAGGATTATGGCCTTGGATATAGTAAAAAGTGCTGGTATAAACTTATTTCTTGAGCTCCAGATTCTTTCTTTCTAAAGTAATAATTTAAAGTAGAATAAAAAGATAAAAGCTTTCAGAAGCCAACACTGAGGCTTGAGGTGGCAATTTGGAAAGTTTTGGCCAGCACAAGATTCCTAGAATACCCAACCATTAACATTTTCTCAAATAATTGTTAAGAATCCAGAAGGTAGCAATATATTGAGGTAGAGTATGACAGTCTGGAAAAGTGAGGTGAGACAGATCTGAGATGAATTGAGGCTCAATACTTTGTTAGCTATGTGATGTTAAGCAAATCATTCACTTTAGTCAAGTTCCTGTACCTTGTAGTCAGCAATGGTACTTTGCAGAGAGGATTGTTATGGAGCTAATATAATATTACATGAATGGTACTTCTCCAGTTGCCTAGAAAAGTTAGTATAAACTCAATAAATAAAACTAGATATGGAGGAGAAATAGAGAAAGGGAGGAATAGAAAGAGGAGGAGGAAGGGGAGGTGCTGGTGGTGGAAAAGGTGAAAGTTGAATTGAGACTAATCTGCTGTAATCTTTTTACTTCCACTGCCCCTGAAAACTTGGATGTTACCTTCTTCGTGCCTGTCACTGAGGAACAGGGCACTGGCAAACTCAGTGATGTAAGACACCTGTGATACATTATATCTCACTTGACTGTGCAAAAGTCAGCTGAACTAGATGGGCAATTGTGACTCAAGTTGCACGTCTAACCACCTGCATCACTGGCTGGCCACAGGTGCCAGGTCTGTGTTCCATTCTGTTATCGCTTGGATTAGCAGTCTGGTTTGAGCATATTCTCACAGCAATGGCTAATGTTTAAGAGGAAAACACCCTATGGATGTCCATTTCCTCTTTTACTTACATGTGCTGATAAACATCCCAGAAGGTCAAGTGGCTGAGCATAGGCCCACTGGGAGTGCAGAGAAGCACAGTCCACATCCAGGAGGATGAACTGATATGGCCTGGGTGTAGACACAGAGAAGTTGAAGACTTGAGCCAATAATAATTCCCTTATAAGTAATCAGGGATTGCTTTAGGGATTTTATTGTCACTATAATGAAATATCCAAGGCTGGGTAATTTTCTCAAGAAGAGAGGTTACTTAGCTCCTACTTTGGGAGGGTTAAGGACATGACATTGGTATCAGCACAGCTCTGATGCAGAACGAGTGGAAGATGTTGGGAGTACTGAGGTCAAGGGGGGAGTCACAAGGTGAGACTGGAAGCCAAAATGGCTAGGAAGAGGCATGATTTCTTTTTCAATACTTTCTGGAGAACTAACCAGAGTTCCATAGGAACTACGTTAATCATCTTTGAGGTCATACCCTTGTGACCTAAAGACCCCCTCTAGGCCACTTCTTAGAGGTTCAGCACGTCCTAACTTCGGCACTCTGGAGTCCATCTTCCACCACATGAGGCCCAGGGAACCCAAGCACATCCAAATTAGTAGGGGTTAAATGAAGGACCTCCTTTCTAGACTTCTTCTAAGGATTAAATGAGATAATCCATAGAAAGCACTTAGCCAGCACAGACACCTAATTCTCACTCAATAAATGTCAGCTTTGTTTGTAATGATGGCTCTGGTCACTAAACGACCCTAATATAATGAACGATATTAGATGCAAACAGCAGGTGTGGGCTGAGAAAGAGAAGCTTTTAGCCAGGCTTTAGAAGATGGACAGAATTTGAGGAATAAGAAGAGATGACGTGTTCCTGGATGGAGAAGAACAAATGTAGAAAGCCTGAAGGCAAAATAACGTACTTAAACTGTGAATTAATTGCCCTCTGTTTCCATCAATGTTCCTTTGAAATCTTGGAGGTGAGCTGTCATTCCCAATCCTGCTGTTTGTTTAGGAAGCAACCAGAGCACAAGTGTGTACTAAACCAGCTGTAAGACTGCGTTCTCTGCGTGGAACTTCCTCCAGCACTTCCCTTCCCTGGGCAGATGCTGCCTCCCACAGTTGCTTCTCTCCCGAATGGAAAGATTGCCCTCATGACTCCAGGATGCCAGAAACCATGAAATCCTCCTCGAGGGCTCAGTTCTACCTTGTGGCCCATAAGAACAGCAGATACTTGTGTGCAGTGCTTCGGGGTGGGGTGGGGCTCCCGTGTCTTTGTGATTTCTGTAGTTCTCCACAGGCTGTGGAGGGTTTGAGACCGAGGATGCTGTGAGCAATTTTGTACTGTGAACTCTTCCATCCAGTCTTCTTGCACAAGCCCTACCCAGTCTCTCAAGGCATCCACTGGTACAGTCTGCTGCCTTTATTGCATCTCGGGCCACTGATGAACTACCACGGCCAGCAAGCCTGGGGCGAACACAAGTAGAGTTGTCCAAGCACGTTAGCTCCTCCTCAATAGCCACAGCCTGAGGAAAAGCAAGGGCTTCCCTCTTCCCCTCGTGAACATATGTGCACTTAGAGGGTGTTCTCTGGAAAGCAAACCTTTAGACAAATTAAACGCAGCATAAAGTTGAGCCTGGAGCTGGAGCTTGGAATTCTTCCTGGTTTCACACCATCCTCACCTCTGTACTTTTGTCTCGTCGCTCCCTACCCAAAGAAGCATGATCTGCAAACCAGGAGCTGCCTTCCAAATCAGTTTTGAGAACTTGCTATTGTTCCATATTTCCCACGGGTAGTAGTGTTATTCAGAGTTGTTGTGCCATCACACTCGCTAAGGCATGGAAATTAAAGGAGGTGGTGGTTAGTCAACCAATTCGCAGTGTAGTTTTGCTGGGGTAATCTGCTCAGAGACCCCTCTGGGACTAAAATACGAGTTCCCCAGTAACTGGCCTGCTGATCACTGGTTCATGTCTGTGCTCTTCAATTCCTGGCCTCAGCTGCGCAGAGTTCTGTACCCTGGGCTACATCTCCTTCCAGCAGGCAGCTCACACGTGTGAGTGGTCCCAGCTTCAGGGCCACCCTCGGGCTTTGCATTGTTATGGTTCATCTCTCCACTCAGTTCTTTGTCCTGTACTCTCCGGTGTGTGCTCATCCAGAGAACCCTCAGCAACAGCGTCTCCGTCCCCTTAAAAGCATTAACTAAGACACTGGCTATGGACTAGGTATTGTCTTTACCTTTTCTCAGGCCACATCTAAATGAATTCTGTTTCCTTCCTTAGCAGCCCAGGAGACTAAAATTGACCAACCAAGAAACTTGCCTAGGATTCCTCTTTTGATAAGTACCAAAAAATGTCTGCCTTTCTCTGAGTTCCAATCTCTGTAATGGCTCCTAATAGTTTTAAAGGGCACCTGATGTAGATTGTTTGTTGAAGGAAAGAATAAGGGACTGAGAGGTGAAATCAGACAGGAAGGAGGATGCTTCGGCACAGGCAGTAATATGAGCTGTCTGGAAGGATGCCGGGATGGTCTCAAGGACTCTGCACTACAATCCAGATGTACCTAGTGCATGGGCACACCTGCAGCCAGGGGTGAAATCAGAGCCCACTGAGAGGCTATGCATTATATCCACCGGGGTGAGGCAAAGGAAAAGCCATCACCCTGACATCGAGTTATTTGAGAAAGAATTTGGAGCAGGAGTTATTTTTAATATGTGCAAAGACTTGAAAGAAACTGACAAAGATGACAAAGCTTTAGCAAAAGCACAGAGCCATGATTACCCATAAGGTTGAAGGGACAAAGATAGGAAGTGGCTTGGAAGGAGTAGGTGAAGGAGAGGGTGAAGGCTCCCTGATGGACGTCTTTATTGTGGGCAGGTGTTCAAGTCACACATGACAGAAGAGAAGGCCAGGGAAGAAATACTGCCACTTCCATTCTCTCCTCCCTTCCTGATCTCACCTATTAAGGAGGACAAACCAAAGGCACAAGAGCCTGCTCATGTACTGCCCATGTGCCAGCCCCTTGGTGCAGAAAAGGGCTAGCTGTGGAGAACGAGTCTGCTGGGGCAGATGGAAGATCCTGGCATGGCACTGAAAAGAAGGAGCTGGGAACCAGAATGAGAGGCCAGGGCACCAAGCAGCACTTGAATGATGGCCAGATGCCAAAAGAGATCAGAACTTGGGGAGGGGTTACTCTGCCATGCCAATAAATTATGACCTAAAAGTGGATGAAGGAGGCAGCATCCTTGCCCCAGGCCTGAAGGTTGGCAGTCAGGGAACTCGAGAAGTGTGATCCTTGGCATGAACATCAGCTTTAGCTGTCCTGCACAGCATCTTGTAAGTGGCTTCCTAAGCCACGTGTATCAACACAGAGGAGAGAGGAAGGAAGAAGAGGATAGAAGTATTTCTGAGTTCATCTGAAAGAAATCTGGAGAGTTCCAGAAATGAGAGAACCTACAGTGGCATCTGCAATATGTGTAGTTCACAAACTGGTGAAGTCTGGGGAAAAATTTTAAATGCAAGAG
The DNA here is from genome assembly GCA_004025085.1 of Thryonomys swinderianus. NCBI lineage: Eukaryota > Metazoa > Chordata > Mammalia > Rodentia > Thryonomyidae > Thryonomys > Thryonomys swinderianus. Next base: position 62,039 of record PVIC010000674.1, on the reverse strand, counting down.
CTTGGAACATTAGATAGACAGTGAGGAATTCAGAGTCCAGGCCAGAAGCTCACTTGTCCAGCACTCAGAAAGAAAGTGGCTCATTTGGTAAAGGCAGATTTGCATCTGCTAGAAGCCAAGCGTGAATTGCCACTAGAGTTTCTTAATGGGGTCCACCAAACTCAAGGGTGAATGGTACTATTCTTGGTGCCAGGAAGCAAGAAGGAGATGCTGCTGATTTATTGTTTTTTCTTACACTTCTTTGATCTCTATTTGGATTCGTGTTAAGTCTTTTGTTGCTGTAGATTTTTGAGGATGAATTGAAGACTATGGGGCCTTATAGTTTCATACTCTTTTCCTAATTTGTCTTATCCAGGCCAGTGGTTTCAGTAATCTTTTCTACATCAGAGGCTCCCAGATTTCTATCTCCAGTGAGTACATATCTTTGAGGCTTTCTCAGATGTAAGGTGATTGTAGCTGACCAGGTGAGTCCTTTCACCTTCTGGCTCTTTGCTCATTGGATGGCACTTTCTATAATTTCAACATGTGACACATCTCCAAGGGTCATTGATTAGACTTGTAAACTATCTTTCCATTAATTCATCTCACTTCATCTCCACTGATCATCTAAGCTATCATGAACTCTGGCTGAGCTTTCTTCTAGAAGTTTCCACATAGTCATGGTCTCACAGACCTATAGGAACAGAATTTTACATACATGCCATATGCCTTTCAACCATGGAGCTATATTATTTCTAGAAATAAAGATTCCTAGGAGGATGTCCAACTTCAGTCCTTATATGCCTTATCCTACCCAAGAGCTACTAAAGTTTATTTGGACACTAGTCAAGGACACTAGTCATTTTTGAAGGCTAATTATTTTGTTCCTCCAGACCATGTTTGGGACCTATTTTCATATGACTTGTTACTTTCCTGTTTGAGCATTTATTAAAGAGCAACACATTCTTTAGTAACTGCTGTTAAAAAGGTAACCTCCATGAGAGCAGAAAGTTGTCTCATTCATCACTATTTTTGACACTTTTCTAAGTACATATACATATAAACTACAAATACATATTGAATCCTTAGATACTTAATGGAAAATTAGTTGTATTCTTGTTGCCTAGAGTTGGTGAGCTGGACTGTCATTCTATTCTTGGGTCAGGAAATTGGTGGGGAAATGAGTTTGATATTGTGCCATTTGCATGGGATCTCAGTACTGAAACAGTGAATTTCTCTGTGAGTAAAACAATGAGTTACTGGAAATGTGGAGTTTTTCAAAACAAACTCTTGTAAACCTTTTACACTTTTGTTATTGCAGGTGTAAACTTCCCAGATGTTCTGTCATATTTTAAATATGTTTTGAATTATTCATCTACCATTTTAAATAGTTCTTCCTGAATACCACTTTTAAAAGAATGCTCTAGTTAACTCATTGGTATTACCCTAATTGTTATTTTGTAAAACAACCCTCCTCCAATAGTTCTTGTCCAACTCTCTATAACATTATTAACTGAGCATGGTTACTGATTTCCAGGGTCCTCAATCCTCCAGGAATAAACATTGGACTCATTTGTCTTTGTCTGGCTAGAAACCATCTACTAACTGTATTATTAAAAATGTTACCCTTTCTATTTCCGTTATGATTGTTTTAAAGTGTGATTTGACAGTCTTCACGGAGGAAAAGAGAATGAATGCTTCTGGACTTGTATGAGAGTTTTTTATTTTTCCTATTAATTGCTCAACTGACCTTGTAACTAGCTTCCCCTCTTTGATCTGATACTTTCTTATTTCACGCTTGCAGATGTTTTAAAATGTTCCAATATTTTTTCCCCTGGGTAAACTGAATGCTTTGTGGTGAGTTGTTGACGTAGTTCACTTGGCAACCACAGTTTAATTTGATAACTTCTAGCAAGAGAATCATTGAGGTTGAGAATGAGGAGACTCACCAGGGTACAGTAATGTAAGTCTGAGATATCCTTCATTGGGTTCCTGCTTACTGAAACACACACACACACACACACACACACACACACACGTGCACGTGTGCATTTTAGTAGCAAAGAATGCTATGGATATGCTCCAAAGCCACTACTGTGTAAATTCATAATAAATATTAAAGCCACAAATAGAAATTACCTAAAAGAATCATAGGTTTTTAAAGATTCAAAAATTGGTTTTTAAAAATGTAATTGCTTGTTCACATTCTTCAAAATGTTTGAAATAATTCACTCTATCATTTAGAATGTTAACCATATAGTAAACACCCAAGAAGTTATGAAAGTCTGTTCACTTTATTGTATTTAACAATGAAAGTGATCAAAATCTCACAAAATATTGATATCCCTCTATGATCAATGCCTCATTTGACAAATACATTTCTTAAGTCATAGAGAGCTGTTTCTCTTAGTTAACTAATCAAACCAAGTCCTATTTAACTGTTGTTTTTAGAGAGTTATAGTTTCTTCACTTTCTCAGAAAATTTGAGGTTTATCAAACATTAGTGTTCTTTGCCATCAAGCTTCAATTGAGAAACTGAATAAAGGATTTTTAGAAAATGACAAATCATCAGTTCTAGGTAATTATAATACCAGAAATAAAGATAATAGCCATGTGTACCTCCTGTTAGCAGAAGAAAAATGTGAAATAAAACCAAACTGTACTAAAGAGGTTGAGTTTCTTAGGTGCATAAAAAATGAAGAACTTTGCAGAAGCCAACTCAAATTCTGACTAGAGCAGTAATAAACTCAAGAGTATTTATGTTCAGTGGGGGCAGAGCAAGTGCATCACTTCTGAGGCTTCTTTGGCACTAGGTATTAGTTACCAGTGCTACATACAGCACTTTGTCCTAATCTATCTTCTGCTCCTATAACAAAGTGACTGAAGACTGCATAAGTGATAAAGGGGTGTATTTTGGCTCATGATTCTGGAGACTGGGAAAACCATGGAGCCACACCTGCTTGGCTTCTGCTGGGCTTCAGCTCAGGCCTTTGTGCTCCCTCAACTCATGGTAGGAAACAGAAGGTCCAGCTGAGGGAGTACAAATAAGACCATATCCGCAGGGCACCCCTGTCTGGTAAAACCTGGGTCACATGGTAACCGATCGTGCCCCAGAACTCACTACCACAAGGAAGTCAGTCCCCTCAGGGAGGCCAGTTACCTCACAACATACATGCTTCTTACAGGGCCTACAGTTCAGCAATGTCACATCAAGCAGGTACGATCCCAACATATAAGTTTTGCAGAGACATGCAAAACACAGCATATCCCAAAAGAGTAACTGGCATTAAGGGAAGTGATAGAAGGGTGCATTCAGATGCTGTGTGCCAGTATAGTGCCACCTATTATAAATCTTTGAACAACTAAAGAAACAAAATTGTAGATCTGTCCATTAAAATGTACCCCGATCAATGTCTCTTGCCCCATCTTGTCCTCAGTATGTGTGTGTGTAGCCCTCTCATGCTGCACACTTGTCTGAATGGCCTGCTATTCAGTTTGTGGAGGGGAGCTCAGTGCTGAGGCTCAGTGAAATCCTGGCCTTTTCCCTGTCACTTCACCTCTCTGAAGTTTCGCTTCCTCCTCTGTAACAATAAGATTAACTGCACCTAATTCTTTAGACACCTATGTGGACTACATGAAATAACGTGTGGGCATGTGTCGCAATGTTTAATACAGGCTGACTTTCCGTTGTTGTATTATTCATGCTCTGGGCTCTGAACAAGCTCTCTTGGGCAGTCTCCAAAGCATTCCTTCCTTTGGTTACAACATTATCAACAGAGAAGGGTGCAGTGTTATCTTCCATACCTCCGCATTGCTGATAGGAGGGCCTTGTTCCCAGAGCACTTGGGTTTCTCAGAAGAAAAGCAACTGGAAGAGGTTTACTGCTTCTGCCAACAGAAGCAAAGCATTCACTTCATTAGCACAAGCCTGCAAATAGCTTCTCAGATGGTCAGGGCTATAAAAGCTCCCTTTAGCTTGGGGCTGTTTTGTGTTATCTCTAAGGGACCCTTTCTCCCTGGAGAGACCACCTGCACCTCATAACTTGAGGGGTCTCTGCTGAGCCCTGAAGTGTCCAGGCACCTGCTCAAGGCAGCTACACATTCCAAGCATTTGGCATCACAAAGGCACCTCAAAGGCAAGGGGAGGTGCTTGCTCTTACTTTGTCAATCCCTGGCCTGGTTTTCTTCAGGTTTCCTTTAAATCTCCATTAGTCCAGAAGCTGGAGCCAGGGAGCAAAGTGCAGTCAGAATGTGCCATGGGTTTTGTAAGTGAAGCATTTTATTTGAAGTAATTCTGATCTATGGACATCATAGAGAGGTTTCATGTAATACTTATACTTTATCTAGTTTCCTCAAATAGTAGCAACTTCTAACAGTAAAAGATATTATTTGAAATATTCACAGTGATAGAGGCAAGGTGCATAACAATCACACCTTAATAGAATTCTGTGTGTTAACTTTTTAAAAATTTAATTCCTCCTTTCTTTTTACCTTGTCTCTCATCTCTGATCCTTCACTACCACAAATCTATTTGTCATTTGTTATTTTGCCAGCTCATGAATGTAATATAAATGCAACCTTGCAGTACGTATCTGTTCAGAGTTATCTCTAGCTCATTCAGCATAATAACATGAATACAGTTGGTATGAATAGTGCTGGGCAGTGTTTCTATGAACTTATGATTTCATTTTTTTCTGCAATAAATGGCAAGATTGCAAATATTGGGCTGCATTATCATCAGATGCTGAGTTTTATGAGCAAATGCCAAACTGTTTTCCCAAGGGAGTGCACCATGTCTTTCTACCAGTAAACCTGTAAGGAATGTAGTCTATTTGCACCTTCTCCACCATTTAGTACTGTCGCTATTTAAATTTTAGCTATTCTGACAGGTGTGTGATAAGAACTCTTCATGGCTTTAATCTGCATTTTCTTAATGGTTGATGATGCTTAATATCTTTTATAAGAGTCTTCTAGAGAAGGAATAATTTAAGACCTGGAATGAACCCAAAGGGAAACCCACTTTAAAAATTAAGCAAAAAGAAAATAACTTATGTGGATGAGAATTGATTTTAGGGTATAGGGAGGGATAGAGCTCAGATCTGAATCTCAGTGCAGTGGTGATCAAGCAGACCCTACCACTAATCCACATCAGAAACAATTTGCTTGCTCTGATGTGGGTGGTAAGCTACAGTGGCTGTGATGGCTGGTGAGGAGTGTATTTCAACAATGCAATGGCTAGACCTGTAGTATTTGCAACCTGGTATTTACTACAAACCCAATAAATAAATGAGTATTTTACATATACATAACTACAAATATAGATGTATATGTACATGTACAATCATGCATTACCTAAGGACATTTTGCTCAGCAATGGACCATATAACAGTAAACGCATATGAATATAACAGAGCTGAAAAATTCCTATCACTCAGTATATTCAAGGCAATGGGTCCAGATCTGAATCCTCTATGATTCTGCTAGATAGGCTTAGATGTACAAATATTTATTTTGTGTTACAGTTGTCTACAGTATTTAGTATAGTGACATGTTACAAGGCCTGTGGTTTAGGAGCAGTAGACTACACAATACAGCTGGGGTGTGCATTGTGCAGGTGTAAAATCTATAGGTGTTCACTGTGTAGGTGTGCAGTGTATAAGTGTGCAGTATGTAAATATGCAGCGCTACAGCACCAAGATTTATATACACGTACTCCATGATGTTTGCATAATGTTAAAAATCACCTAATAGTGTTGTTCTCAGGAGGAGTAGTCATTTTTACATGATTAGTATATGCAAATCTGTGTGTGTGTGTGTGTGTGCATGCACACACATGCCTTTTCATAGAGCAGGACTAAATTAAGAAACCTGTTTTTTTTTTTGCTATTTTGAATTAATTTTTAATTTTGAGGGGCTTCCCTTTAACAATTTCAAAAGATAAAAACCTTCATCCTTTGCCTTATACTAGGACCACACTAGGAGGTACTACACACATCTCTCTGGAATCCCTTCCCCAAATACACAAATAAAATCTGATGTTAAGGTGACAGATATAGAAAACAGATCTCATAGAGTCATAGTTCTTTACATTCAGAAAAATCATGGTCATGAAACCAAAGAAAAAGAGAAAAACTTCAAGATTAAAGAAAATGAACACAATTTTTTTTTTTAGAATAAAGAAGCTAGAGAGATGACAAGCAAATGCCAGTTGTGAATGAGACATCTAAGTCTTCAGAGATGCTCTTTATAGTACTGAAGTACTTGGACTACAAATTATGTGTTGTTTTCTGGCTTTCTTCATTATATTGTGCTTTGATCTTGGTATCAGTCATTAATTGATACAAAGTCCTTGCTTGTGGGAATAAATGCTGAATTGGTCAGGATATAATGCATGGAATGTGTTGTCAAAAGGTTTAAGACATATAAGTGTATGTGTACAAAAAGATAAATGATAGGTCAGCAAACATGAGAAGTTTTAAAAATTCCTACATCTGCAGAAAGGATATATGGAATGTTTTGTTTTGAATTATTCTTTCAACCTTTCTCTAACATTGGAGTTGGAATCGAAATGTTAAATAACATTTTTCTTCAAAAATAGAAGAGAAAAAGCCATTCAGGGCATGCCCAAAGCCTAGTTATACTTTTGTTCCCAAGGTTGGGGGTGGAAAGAGTCTTGGAGATGCAGAAGCTCATGCTCCAGATTTGCAGATGAGGAAACCAAAGTTTACAGTCTTTTGCAAGGGTGATGGAGGAGAAAGGGCTGGATGTGGTTTCCTACAGGAGCCATGCAGTCCTGCTGGACTCCTTCCTGGCTCACTGTGGGGCAGAGACTGGGCAGCAGAGGTTCTGTCCACAGTGCGGGACATTGTAGGAATGGAAGAGCAATGAGCTGAACTGGGGGACTGTGAGACCTTCTGCTATGGGGTGGTCCTTTACATGGATATCTTGACTCCTGGTTTTTTAGACACCAAAACAAGGAGTCAAGATATCGTATTCAGGAGGGACATTGTATTTGTCCCTTTTTTTCACTGGGACAAAATATCCAACACCCAGATTTAAACAGGAGAGGTTTATTAGGCTCACAGTTTCCACTGGGCTCAGTTCATGGTCAACTGGCTGCAAAGCAGGTAAACACACATGGTGAAGTACCTGGAAGTGAAGGGCTGCTCATCCACTGGTAGACAGGGAACAGAGAAAAAAGGAAGGAAATAGATATAAGAATACATTCTTCTAGGTGATGTCCCCTGTTAGCCTACCTCCACTCAGACCCCACCTCCTGAAAGCACACTGGATAACTGAATAAATGATAAGAGCAGTGTCCTTGCGCATCTATTACCTGCCAAACACATGATTTTGGGGGGGGTACATTGACCTGTAAAGTCTAACACATGTCATGTGTTCTTTGTCTTTGCTGGGATAGATGCTCTTTCTACTTGAACTTAAAGTATATCAACATTGTGATGACATGTCCAAAGCCAAACACAATCTTGCCTCCAGATTTTGCAGGCCCATGTTTAGGTCAAATAAAAGGATGGAGAAATATGTTTAAGGCAGAAAGGAATGGGCAATGAATATATACAGCTTATTAAAAAAAGCTATTTCAGAGGTAGGCAGTACCTTGGTCAGTGAAAAGTACAGTTGCAATGTAGAATAAGATGGGAAGGAAATTGTATCCTGAGAGATACCTCCAGTAAGAGAGGACTTCTGTAGTTTAGACACAGGTAACAAAGCATTTGAAACAGAGAGAGTGCTCTGGGGTCCTGAGTTCCTGTATGTAGACCACAGGTTGGAGACACCAGGCCTGGAGGGTAAAAACACTTCTTGAGATGCTTACCTGAGAGCCAAGGCCTGGTGCTAAATATCATAGCAAATACCATTTACCCAGCATGTGGCTCTTTCAATTGAACTGTCTCTCACCTTCATCTTTCACAGAAATTCTCTGTGTGGATACATTGGGAAAATCAAGGGTTGAGTCCTTTTTTTTTTTTTTAGACAAGGTCTTGCCTTGTAGTTCAGGCTGGCCCTGAGCTCACTATGTAGCCCAGGCAAGCCTCGAACTCAGCAATCCTCCTGCCTCTGTCTCCCAAGTGCTGGGATTGCAGGCATGAGCCACCATGCCCAGCACTGTGGTATGTGGTATTGATAGCTGGTGGGCATGAGTCACCATGTCCAGTATTGTTGTATGTAGTTACCGGGATCAAAGTCAGGATTTTGTGCTTGTGAGGCAGGTGCCAGAACCACGGAGCTAAATCTCTGGCCCAGCAAGTTGGGTCCTTTTATAACCATAAAGGTAGTCACTGGAATGTAGGATCTTGTAGATATTGGTGTCTACATCCACGGCTGTTGCTTAGAGAGATATTCTAAATCTAAAAGGTGGTAGAAGTAAATGATGATCCACTTTCAATCACTCTATGAACATTTATTATTTTGTATGTTAGGCAAAGGCTTGGCCATGAGTCACGATCTTAACTAGCACACATGTGGATCTGTGTTCAATCTGCACAGCATACCAGAAAATAACTATTAAGTATGTAGCAAGGGATATACTGTACTGGAGACACCCAGCTGCCAGGAGTGAAATGATGAGTCTAGCTCTAACCTGGAGCCAGAGAAGTTTTCTAGAGGAATAAAATATAAGCATAGGTGGGCTGTACAGGAAAGAACTCAGGTTGAAAGAAGAGAAGAAAAAGAAGATGTTTAAACTAGGTGTGGTGTCACGTGGCCCCAATCCCAGCTTTCTGGGAGGCTAAGACTACAAGGAGCTTAGTCTACGCAAGCTAGCAACTAAGGAAGAGACCCTGTCTCAAAGCCAAAGAAAAAACAAAACCAAAAGTCCTTGGGGTTATAGTTCAGAATGTAGGGCCTGGCTTCAATTCCCAGAATTAACAACAATAGTGACAAAGATATGTAATATTATACGCTGAAAGAAAGATGAAGTAATTCTGAAGATTTTGATGTTAGGTGATGAGTAAACCCTCCTGTTCCCTCCCAACCACTACCACACATGTACACATGTGTGCATGCGCATGTACAAGGACATGCACACATACTCCATTTGCCCATTCAAAGTTCCCAGATATGTCTTTAATAAGAACACTCCGTGATAAATCTTTTTTTTTTTTTTTTTCTTGAAACGGTGTCGCTTTGTAGTTCAGGCTGGCCCTGAGCTCACTATTTAACCCAGGCAAGCCTTGAACTCAGCAATCCTCCTGCCTCTGCCTCCTGAGTGCTAGGATTACAGGGGTGAGCCACCACGCCCAGCACAGTGGTATGTGGTATTGATGGCTGGTGTGCGTGAGTCTCCAAACCCAGCATTGTATGTGTTTACCAGGATCAAACTCAGGACCTTGCGCTCCTGAGGCAAGCGCCAGAACCACTGAGCTAAATCTCCAGCCCACTCCGTGATAAATCTTGAAAAATTCAATTTCCATTTTCTTAGAAGAGATCAGAGCTCCGATCAATGGCACCGGGATCTTGAGCAGGGGCAACATGCATGGTATTTGTGTGAAGTAGTCCACATGCATCAGAAATATAGTCAAATTTGAGACCCAAGGACTCAGAGATGCTTGAAAGCTCTCCTTGACCCTTGATGCTGGTTAAGGAAGGTGGAGAAGCTGAGCATGGCCCTGAGAGTTAGGGGATGGTGAGCAGACTGACCTCAGCTCTTGAGGCTTATGACTTAGGTTACAGAATCAACAAGGACCCAAAGAAGCATGAGAAATGCATGCCAAGAGGGCCAAGGGATATGATGCCCACTGAGGTCTTTGGAGGATTTCTTTCATTTTTTTGTTTATTACCATCGCTTTAAATTTCACTCTTTATTTATATTTTTATCTCTTATTCAAGAGAAACTATGTGATATTGAACTATCTGCATCCGACTTGACCTCACATTACAGTCTCAAGGTGCCTCCATTTTCCTACAAATGACTCAAGCTGGTCTTTCTTTGTGGCAGAGCAATGCTCTCTTTGTAAGTAAACCCCACATTTTATTTATTCATTCCTCTTTTGATGGACATATAGGCTTCCAAGATTTAGCTATTATGGATTTTGCTGCTCTTACGGCAACATGATGTCTTTGTCCCTTTTAGAAGAGGGAAGACACCAAAAAGAGGCATAGCTGGATCAAATAAAATTTCTATGCAGGTGGGGGCTAGGGTTTTAGCTCAGGCAGTACGGTGCCTACCTTGGAAGCACAAGGGCCCTGAGTTCAATCCCCGGTATCACATACAAAAAAATTTCTCTGTAGGGTTCAAATATCTGTGGCTGATCAGAGAAGGTTCGGGAGCTTAGAGAGCCCTGGGTGGTTTTCTCAGAGCTGTTGCTGGGAGCAGAGGACAGAAGCTCTTGTAGCTGTGGAGTTCCCACTATCTTCCTGAACCAGCCCATGTGCAAAACTGGGATTCTGCAAAATTCATTCTTTGATCACAGTTGTGTTTGTCATTGCATGGGCTGAAGCATAGCTAGCAGATGTAATAGCTGTTGGGAAAAAGTGAACTGGTCTGATGACTGATTTATGGCGGTGTCATAACCAAATTATGAGAGAAGGGGGAGAGGAGGGCTTCTGCAAGCACTGCTTTTCTGTGGCTGTGCATGGCCTGTGCTTCTTGTCCAGCCATTGGTACATGTGCTAAACAAAGCTTGTGATATATGTAAAGACCGCCCCGTCCCAAAGGAAAACCAGGGATCAGTGAGGTACGAGTGGCACGAGTCAGATGCTGACCTCAACTGGAGTTCACGCCGCTGACAGGCCCTGAGCTTGTCAAAACCGCTCTCCAATCACCTTGCTAATAGTATGGTGCGCTTCAGTTCCTGAACCGGTAACGTAATTAGAAGCATACTCTTCTGGCTGGGAAGAAATCTGCTGGTACGTTCTAAATTAAAGAAAACCAACTCATGGTGCCAGGTTATATAACTTAATGAAGGATCTGTAGAAGGAGCCCTTTAAACACTGTGATGGTGCATTCGTTTCTGGTATAGCTGTAAGTAATTGAGTCACACAGTTCTCTTTTAGCTGCCGGCCGATGCTCACTGTTGAGTAAATGAATTTAGGGTGGCCATGGAAAAGGCCCATCTGTGGGCCACGCCAGAGTCAGCAGGTATCAGACTGTCTCTTCGCGCTTGCTGGGTTTCTCACATATCTGGTAAACACTCATGGACTCTCAGTGTGAGGAGAGAACAGCTGTGCTTTCATCATTAGTGTAAGACACACATGCATACAACTGTTTTGTACTTTTTTCCTTTACCTCTTCTGTACTTGCTCCTTAAAGACCACAACAAAAATTGGTGGTGGATCTATCTGGCCTCTTGGGAACAAAAGCATCATCTCCTGTTTCTTGTTCTTCCTCTCGAGAGGATCCTTTATTTTTCCTCTCTTTTTCTCTATCATCTGGCTTCTCCACCCAAAAAGCCAAGGGAAGTGAGGTAACAATAACTTTGTTGCCTTTTACCTGGCCCACCCAGAGAAAAATCTATTTCTAGGCCAATGCGGAAAACCCAAACCTTGTGGAAGGCAACCAGCCCTTTAATCTAGCATTCTCTGTGAGCGGCAGAGCCTAATGTTTAATTTGAAAAACAACCTGAAAATAGCATGAAAGGAAACGTGGAATTTGCATAGCTATATATATGTTTAAGATAGTTGTTTTGGAAAACACTGTGTTTGAGAGCTGACCCTTTCCTTGAAGTTGCTCGGATTTTATGGACGCCTCTAAGGTAAGGCGTGTAATTTTCAGCTGACTGACGGTTGCTTCTCTGCACAGTAGTCTTGGTATTAAGGAGATAAAGGTCAAACCTTGTCATTTTGGCAAACTGAATGCTGATACTCAGAGTTGGTTCAGTGACCAAAGGTAACAAAACAATGATGAAAAAGTAGTTTTTCTCTAATAACTAACCTCACTGGTCCACTTTTGAAAATTATTAAAATCTTTTCTTTCTGTCTTTTAGCTTTCTGCCATCTCCTCTTTCTCTTGGCCATATGTGTGCCTAGTTTTCCTTTTCAAATCTGTTTCTGTGTTTTTTTCTCTTGTCAAATTTAAATTTCACTGAAACCTTACTTTTAAAAACAAGTCATGGGTTTGGTTTATTTTTACCCCTTTGTCTGCTGATAAGTCTTTTCATTACAAATCCTTTGTGAGCTGATTTCCACTTTCAGAGCTCTAAACTTATTAGCTAAACAGGAATCTATTATTTAGAGCTTCCTAAGGTTGTTGGCATGTCCACAGTGCCCTTTCAGATAACCTTACTGACAGGTGCCGGGAACTTGCACGTGAAGCATCAACTCCATGGTCACCCTCAAGGTCAAGAGGGCAATAGAGTCCACAGCCTGAGCAAGGAAAAGACTGAAGAAGAAGAGATAGGGCAGAGATGTCTAGAGGGAAATTATTCTTACCTGGGGGTCAACAGAAGAGTCTATAAAGAGAAGTCATGGGGTACATGAACTTCAGGGAAAATCATTACTTCTTTTCATTTCCTAAACCTTTTTTGAAATGTAGCTTTTTCCATCAGATCTGTGTATTCCCATGGATGGCAGTAGTCTTTTACATGCCAAAAATCTTTCATACAAGCACTACTATTTGGAAATTATGTAATTGTTATATCCAACACTACATCATTTTATTTAAAGGATTAATAAAGGAACACATATTTGCTATAGCACAATTAAAACATAACTGGTTTCCCTAAAATTCTCTATATATTATTTAATGTACTCAGAGTCATTATGCTAAAAAGCAATCAGGAAGGCCTACCAGACTGTTAAGGGGGCCAGAGCACAATAAAAGTTATGGATCTCACGGGGCTGGAGATTTAGCTCAGTGGTTCCAATGCCTGCCTCACAAACCCAAGGCCCTGAGTTCGATCCCGGTAACCACATACAATTCTGGGCATGGACACTCACACCCACCAGTAATCAGTACCACATACCACAGTGCCAGGTGTGGTGGCTCACACCTGTAATCCCAGCACTTGGGAGGCAGAGGCAGGAGGATTGCTGAGTTTGAGGCTTGCCTGGCTACATAGTGAGCTCAGGGCCAGCCTGAACTACAAAGTGAGACCCTGTCTCAAAAAAAAAAAAAAGTTATGGATCTTGACTCAGACTAAATGATTTCTCCACTTGATTCTTGTGGTCTTTGATTTTGGAGAAGGAAAAGGATCATGGAGAATGAGGAGAGAAGCGTCCATTTCATCTTGGGCCTAACAAAGCTTGTGCTTGTTTCTGTTAGTCCTGTGTCTGGAGATAAACAACTGACAGCCCTTGAAAACTGTGGAGCAAGAGTAAACTCCACTTGAGCCAGCAGCACCTAGGGAACCAGCAAAACAAACAAGATGTCTAAAAATCTTGTCAGAAAAAATTGCCCTTATAATCTCTTCACTGTGTGTATATCCTCTTCCTAGTACTAACCTGCAAATTCATTTTACAATTTTTTTGATAGAGATTTTCATGGGTTAGCTTTTGATATACTTTAGAATATTTCTGGAAGGCTCATCTTCTTCAGTGTCAGTTGCTTAAATTTTGTTTTGTATTGTCTTTTTGAGACAGGGTCTCATTTTGTAATTCAGGCGAGCTCTGAGCTCACTATGTAGCCCAGGCAAGCCTTGAACTCAGCAATCCTCCTGCCTCTGCCTACCAAGTACTGGGATTACAGGCATGAGCTTCCATGCCTGGCAGTTGCTTGAAATCTTATAGATGACCTGCTGTGCTACTGATTGAGCCCCTCTCAAACACTCCCAAGTTGTTCTAAGTCTTTACTAATATCTGTAGCAATAATGAGAGAAGTTGATTTATTTGCCAGACAAGTCAGTAGGGGCTTAGCATATATGAATTGGTACTCACTGTATATACTAAGTTCCCAGCTTTGAACTACATTGACTCTGGGAGTTAATAACTGAAGTACAGTGAGACTAATGGGACATAATATTTACCCCAAGTTCCATGCAGATGCTCTCATAGAATAATATCAGGAGGAGGAAGCCTTGTCAGCAAAAGGGTTTTTTTTTTTCCTTCGATTATGTTTTCTAAGCCTGCAAGCTGATGAAGAATACAGAGAAAGGCAGGAAGGATATTAGAAGCGATATGAATAGTGAAGTTTAGGGACAGACACAGACTTTTGTAGTCAGACAAGTGGATTTAGGTATCAGTTCTGCAATTTTCCTGTCTGTGTGGTCTTACGCATAGAACTTAAATTTCTTTCAACTTCCAGTTGTGCCTTGTACAAGGTACATAATACTGGCACCCATTATAGAGTTATAAGAATTTGATGAAATCTAATTTGTAAGAGATTTGCTATGGGGCATGTTACCCACAGTGACAATTTCAAAGAGGGTGTCACTCTTAGAGGGGAAGCACTGAAAGCAGGTGAGTTTGTCAGCAGGAAGAAGGAACCAGCTTATGAACTGCTGGTGGTTTGACCTGACTACTGAGTTTGTCTGTACTATGGACCAGCAAGTTCTTTTCAGCTGGAGGAGTTGGTCCTATCATGGGTTTATCTGAAGCCTATCTTACTTCTTTTTAGTTCCTTTAACTGGCCATTCACCTACTTCTCATGCCAAGTTAACTTTGCATATATGAAGCCATGGTATTTCTCAAGGTCAAGGTAGTCACTCTGTGACTCCCACTCCCATCATATGCATGTAAATACGGGAAAGTAAATGTATGTAGGATGCTTATCTGTACCTGGCCATTTTTTTGTATGTAGATAATGATTTAAATGAGACCATCATTTAACTGATAAATAAGATCATTCATGTATAATTCTTCATAAACAGCAAAGCCTTGTGAGAAGTCCAGCTTTCTTATTACTTAAAATAAAACAATATTGCATTAAAATAATTTTGCCATTGCAAATTACCTTCCATTATCTCTTAGCCCACTTTCACAGAAGAGGTCAAGTCCTTTGGGGAGTGGGAGGTCTCTAAGCACACTGGTCCTAGCTGGTCGCTAAGGAATTGGTGATGTTATTCACTTGTGTAGAAGCTTATCTTCCTGTTCTATAGGATTAGAAGATAGCTCAGACTTCTTAGCAGTTATCCTTGAAGAATGATGCAAAAGCATTTGACAAAATCCAACACCCATTCATGGTCAAAACCCTACAGAGAATCGGAACAGATGGACTTTGTCTCAAACTAATACAAGCTATTTATGAGAAAACAACAGCCAGCATCGTACTAAATGGTCAAAAACTGAAACATTTTACACTCAAATCAGTAACGCGGCAAGAATGTCTACTGTCACCATTATTGTTCAATATAATGCTGGAAACATTAGCCACAGCACTTAGGCAAGACAAAGAAATAAAATGAATAAAGATAGGTAAGGAAGGAGCTAAACTGTCATTATTTGCTGATGATATGATTCTCTATATAGAGGCCTAAAAACTCAACCAAAACACTGCTATACTTAATTGTCAAATTTAGTAGTGTAGCTGGATACAAGGTCAATGCTCAAAAATCAACAGCACTTGTATACACAAACAATAGACCCACTGAAAGGGAAATTGGGAGTCAATCCCTTTCACAACAGCACCCAGAAAAATGAAATATCTAGGAATAAATCTAACAAAGGAGGTGAAAGACCTTTACTCTGAAAACTACAAGACTCTGAAAAGAGATCAGTGTGGAGATTACTCAGAAAACTAGGATTAGAGGCCCCATTTGACCCTGCTATTCCCCTGCTAGGAATATACTTAAAGGAATTAAAAGAATCATATCGTAAAGACATATGTACACCCATGTTCATAGCAGCTCAGTTTGTGATAGCCCAATCTTAGAAACAGCACAGATGCCCATCAACTGGAGACTGGATGAAGAAGATGTAGTTTTTGTTTTTTTTTTAAGATAAAATGGAGTATTCTGCCATGAAGAATGACAAGTTTTATTCATTTATGTGCAAATGGATACACCTTGAGGACTCTCTAATAAGTGAAATAAATAGATCACAGATAGGTAAATACTTTATCTTTTCTCTGGTGTGAGAATCTGTAGATGTAAATGATTTCTAGAATGTGTGATGGATTTTGTGAAATAGGAAGTATTCAAAGGGAATGTGGTAGGGAAAAGTAATGAGAGGAAAGAATACATATGATTTGGAAAGAAAAAGAAATAACATGTATATATGTGGTGGTGGGTTGTGGGTGGGTAGAGATATGGGTAAAAATGAGAACTAACGTGTCATATACTGGTACAAATTCCCCAATGTTGAGTGTGATTGTGGGCTGTATATAAAATGTACCAATAAAGAATTCAATTAAAATTTTTTTTAAAAAGCGTGACTGTTGAGAATTATGACTAGCCTTTGCTTCTTCTGATAGTTGACAACATAAACCTTGTTTATAAAATAGCACCATCCTGTAAGTCATTTATTTTGTAATAAAGACTTATGAAAACCTTTAGAAACTCTCCTAATGGTCTCTACTCTTCTGCCATGTTGATGTGGGATTTCTTGAAAATGCTGCCTGTGTCATCCCTCATTACTGATTTAAGTCAATAAATGTATTTTACACAAGTTATTGCAGCCAGGATACACTGTCCCTTACTTGTGAAGAAGAATTCAGCAGCAACAAAACTACAGCTTATTTAGTCTTAGACTGAAGCATTCATCTAGTTCTAGTGTGGTGGTAGAAATCTGGTGGTAGTTTGGATTTTCGATGTATTTATTGAAAAGAAAAGTGACTATTCTGGAACCTAGAAGGATCCCCACAACAAAGGGTTGGAGTGCTATGGTTTTACTTTTAAGACTAAAAGGCCAGGTGCTATCTCATTGACTGTCAGTACTTGGCCAAGCCAGTGGGATTGTCAGTACTTGGCCAAGCCAATGGGAAGAAGCCAACTGGGTGAAGAATATGTAATTTCATCTGTCCCTTCTCTCTTCTGGCACCAAAAGGAAAGCAGTGCACAGGTATCCAGACTGACAGCATGTGTCCATCACCCGTGGATCTTATGAACAGTAACGATCAGGTCTGCAGGGTTTGTGCAGACT
This sequence comes from Thryonomys swinderianus, assembly GCA_004025085.1. NCBI lineage: Eukaryota > Metazoa > Chordata > Mammalia > Rodentia > Thryonomyidae > Thryonomys > Thryonomys swinderianus. The sequence goes on along the minus strand of PVIC010000674.1, from coordinate 45,090 downwards.
CCAAGTGATATCGTGGCTACTTTCAGCCTAGTTAGTTCAGGGTGATCCTTATTGGCAGCGTTGTCCTTGGGAAATCACAAAGGCACAGCTCTTTCCAAAACTGATGGCCAACATGCCGCCTTGGTTTGAAAACCATGCTTTTTCAGAGCCTTATTTCTTGTGTTTGGCTGCAACAGCTCAAAAATGCTGAATTATAAACTGACTGCTTTTGAAAGCAAGAGTTGGCTATACCTTTAGGTTGGTTTGTGCACAACTGGCAGAGGTTGGTTTCTAGCTTTTTTTAGTGTCTGGGTTTGATCATTTCCCTCTGGTTAGTGTGGAGAGAACTAAAGCCCTGTGTTCTGACCAAACAACCACAACCCAAATAGGCCAAGAGACTAGGAAAATACCAGGACAAGTGAAACGAGGAGTGTCACTTAGGGTGGCCAGGCTGAGAGAGGCGCAGGACTTAAAATCCACGCTATGGTTTGCCTAAGAGGTTCTTAAGCACCTAATGGCACTTACAGGCAGCTACAAAGTAGCTGGTGTTTTTATTAAATCAGGAGAAGATTCTAATGCTGTGCCTCTCTGTCTGTTATGCTCTCCTACTATTTTTATCTCTATCTTCCATTTTGGTAATCTTCTTCACTTCCAGGAACTCATTTCTTTCTCACTTTCAGCCCCTAGGGTTTGCATGGAACTGGTTCCTTCTGTCCCCACTGCCACCAGCTCCCCTGATGCTCACATACCCCAGCACTGACCAACAGGAGCACAGCATCCCCGGGAGACTAACTAGCCTGGGGTTAGTTCCTGATCTAATACTAGCCAATTCAGAATTGCCAGTCTCAGGGATGTTGCCAGAGATTTTAAGGAGTGAGTTCTTTCCTTCTTTTAAAGTTGTCATACTTACAGAATGCAAAACAACACCCCTGGTCATCATTTTTGTTCATTTCAAATATTGTTGGGGTTAAAATTAGTTTTGGAATAAGTAAAACATTGTATAGATTTTTTTCTAAGGGATTATTTTGGTAACATAAGATAAAATAATTTAACACATGTTAAGCTAATGTATTTGTACCTATAACATCTATTAATTGCTATAGTCATTCAATAATACATTGTTTAATTTGATTTAAAAATTCTTCCTTCATATAGCTTATAAATATTGTGGACTCCATAGTAGGTAGAAAATAAAGAAGATAATCTGAATTTATAGCCATAATGGTTGTCATCATTTGAGTGCTTCCTCTGCTTTAGGTGCTGTGCTCAGTGAGCTTGAGGATATTATGTCATGTGACCAAATCCTCAAATTCTGATCAGGACCAAGGAAAGACATTAAAGTGTGGATGTCTTGTGCCAAAGCTTGAGCTCTAATTTCATCACACTGTAGGAACCTTAGATCCCATGAGGAGGGTGCCTCGGCAGCTTATTAATAGCAGCTATGGGATCTGCCTTCTAGAAAATGCAGTTGTATCATTTTAGTCTTGCTTTTGAATAGCTTGCACAAGGCAAAGACTCCAGTTAGGGTGGACATTGAGGGAGGATCTTGGTAGAGTGATGCAGCTTTCAGGGCCTTAAGAGACTTGCACAGGGCCAAATTTTTCAAAGTCCATTTGAATCCATCTATCTGGATGCAAACATTTACAATTAAGATCTGTGGAAGGAAAATATGATCTTTTTTTAACCTGCACATTGACTGAAGGGAGTGATGTGGCGAGAAAGAAGCGTGATATAGCTGCAGCCAGTAACGAAGTCCACCCTACTCACCAAGATGAAACAACTGAAAAAGTCTTCTCATGACGGGTGTGGTGGCTCACGCCTGTAATCCCAGCACTCGGGAGGCAGAGGCAGGAGGATTGCTGAGTTCGAGGCTTGCCTGGGCTACATAGCGAGCTCAGGGCCAGCCTGAACTACAAAGCGAGACCCTGTATCAAAAAAAAAAAAAAAAAGAAAAAAAAAGTCTTCTCAGGATGTGTCTCATCTCTAGTCTGCTATGTAACAATGCATGAGAACTCACGTGGACAATATTGTTAATATGAAAATACAACCCTGTTTATAAGGCACTTTCAAACAAGGTAAACACAACTTGAAAATAATTGCAGAGAGATCATTCCTGAAATAGGGAGGCTTAATTCTTGACTCTAATTTGGCCAGAGAGACAATTAACTTTCAAACCTGTGGCCACTTTTCCTGGTCTGTGAAAGGGAAGCAAAATTGGATATATTTCCAACTTTCCTCCTCACTTGTTTTTAGGGTGACAGGGTTGCTTCAGTGCTGGGTGAGCACACTGAGAAAACTGCACAGTTGGGAATATAAAAAGCCCAAAAAACTGAGTCACACTCCTGCCTCTGGCAAAATCCTGAGCGAATGAACACACGGCGCCCCACACGATAGCAGGCAGATGAGTTGTCAGAACATGAAAGGAGAGGACTTCAGAGCTCTGACCTTCCCTGGGCAAGATCTTCCGCCCTCTTCAGAAATTTTCATTCTGATGGGACAGAAAGGCAACATCCTCTTGAGACATGTGCTCAAAAAAAGGAAAAGGAGTCCAGAACCCCAACTATTTTGGGTCTCCTAGGCAGCATGACATGGGGCAGCCGTGTAACTGCTCCTGTGTCTTTTACAGCTCACTTAGTACGCATCAGTGGTTTTAATGTTGGTGCCTCAGAGCTCTGGTGTCTTTAGAAGATCGCAGCTGCCCCACGGCCCTGCATGGGATGGAATGCTTTGGGAGGTGAGAGGGTGCCCAGGAAGGGCTCTGATCTCTCCAGTTTGCTTCGTTCAGAATCTCTCTCCTTACAGATTTGGGTGTGCAGCTCCAAACACCTTCTGTCCTCAGTCAGGCACTTACCTCATGATCTTGAAGTCCCCTGTAGTTCCACTATCCTCGGTGATTCTGAGGGGCAGACCAGGTTCAGGGTTTATTTATTCTGAGAACAAACAGAGTCCAGCATTATAAGGATCCTATTAGTCCCTAGGGACACAAGGAACACAAAGATATGATCCCTGCCCTCCAGGATTTTACGGTTGAATGAAGAAAAGGCAGGCAAACCTATCATTATCCTACAACACGGTGATTGATTAAATGGAGGTTTATGCCAAGAAGAGAGAGGATGTGGAGGGTGAATTGCTCAAGTCTAGCTGAGAGAGTAAGGGGAGGCTTCAAAGAGAAGGAGGCCCCTGAACTGGGCCTTGATGGTTGAAGGGGAGGTGTACAGGCAGGTATATGATTTTAAAATAAAGTTCACAGTGTCAGTCCTAGCGTGGCTCCTCCAAGGGCTTTCCCACTGGGTATGGAATGATACAGCTCCTCAGAGCCGTTCCTAGGCTGTCATGATGTGGGCCTCTGCCTTTCTCGGACACTTGCGTACTTTTTCCAGGCTTGTTAGTCTGTTGTCTTCATTCCTCTGCTCTCGATTCTTATTCTGATTTAATGGCTTTTGCCTGATCCCTCTCACTGAAATACTTTTTTCTCAGGGGCTTCACTAAACCCTGTTCTCATCATTCTGTGTCAGAATAAATGCAGTAACCATTCATTAGTATTGCCAATTTTTGTCCATCAGGATACCAGAAAGGGATTGGTACTTGTTGCCCTTTGAAGTTAGGGAACATAAGGTAACTTAGATTGATCCATGAAATGTGGCCTGAAGTTACATGTGTGATTTACAGCCAGAAGCATGTACTTTCTAGTAGAAGAACCAGGAATGCTTTCTTCTCCATGGAGACCCTTCGAATAAGTGCTGTCACAATGGTCCAATCTTGAGGTATTATGTAAGTGACAAGTCTGGTCATAGAACACTCCACCAGAGACTTATAGACTTCACTTTTGACATGGTAGAGGTGTTTGCTATTTTAATATATGATGATATATCTTGACTGATAATCCTTTCTTATTACCAGTCTTAATATAGACATCCAGTCCTACTCACCTTTTGTTACAAATTACTTTTACTCACTTTTACCATTGCCCTTACTTAAAATTAAGCAATTTGGAAACTTATTTGTGATCTATCCCACTCCATTGAATGCATAAACTTTTCTCCATAATTTTTTTATTTTTTGAGACAGGGTCTTACTTTGTAGTTCAGGCTGGCCCTCAGCTCACTAGGTAGCCCAGGCAAGCCTCCAACTCAGCAATCCTCCTGTCTCTGCCTCCCGAGTGCTGGGATTACAGACGTGAGCCACCATGCCCGGCACTGTGGTATGTGGTGTTGATTGCTGGTCGCATGAGTTGCCACGCCCAGTATTCTATGTGGTCACCAGGATTCAACTCAGGCCCTTGTGCTTGTGAGGCAGGCACCGGAAACCACTGAGCTAAATCTCCAGCCCTTTTCTCCATAATTTTGAAAAAAATATTTATTAATTGTTTATTAGTACATAAGATTTGTCTCTTCATTTCCTGGTATTTGTCTTTTATTTTGCTGTTTGTTTATAATCTAGGTTTCTCATGTAAGAGAAACCATATACTATTTAAGCTTGTGTGTCTGATGATAAACTTAATGAAAGGTATTTTACCTGTCCTGTTTCACATTAGACAGTGTCTGGGTCAGAGTAGGCCTTCAGAATAATTGGAGAGCACAGATTATTTCTGTGGCCTGGATGGTGTGGCCAAGCAGAGAAAGCAAACACTGAGAAAATGAAGCATGAGAATGTGTGAGTCAATGGGCTCCAAATTAGGAAAATTAGAATAATTAAAATAAGCCATTTATGCAGTCATTCTTGGTCTCATTTTCTAAGTTCTTAGACTCTAAAATGTAATAGTAAGTGATTTACCTTAAAATCTTCCTGAGTATTGGTGAAAAGTTAGTTGTAAATTCTGTGCTGAGTTTGCAGATTTCCTATGCTATAGTCTCAATTTTTTGTTTTAAATTAGTGTTTTGTCATTTGTCTAAAAGTGGGATCTACTGAAGTTTTCAACTCCAGTATAGCAGCAAAACAATAATGGGGCAAGGATTTAATGATTTTTCTTTAAGACCTGAGAATGAAGCAGAGTCTTCTTTGTTTCATTCATTGTGGCACTGTTTTCCTCTAACATAATTCTTTTTTTTTTTTTTTTTTTTTTTGAGACAGGGTCTCGCTTTGTAGTTCAGGCTGGCCCTGAGCTCACTATGGTGCCCAGGCAAGCCGCCGCGAACTCAGCAATCCTTCTGTCTCTGCCTCCCGAGTGCTGGGATTACAGGCGTGAGCCACCATTGTGGTATGCGGTGTTGATTGTTGGTGGGCGTGTCTCCACGCCCAGCATTATATGTGGTTACCGGGGATCAAACTCAGGATCTTGCATTTGCGAGGCAGGCGCCGGAACCACTGAGCTAACCCTCCAGCCCTAACATAATTCTTGAAAAATGAATTCCATATATAAGCTGAAAAGTAGAATAGCTGAGTGGTACAGCTGAATACATTATTGATTATAAAAATTTTAAGACTAAGTTATCTGAAGACCCAGGAGAAAATTTACTTTAAGACATATTAAATTGACTAAAGAGGAAATCAACTGCAAAGTAATGAAGTGTTCTGAAGTAAAGTTCAGCTGATATAGCATGATATAGGTATGCCACAGGCATGTATGAAAATGTCAGTCATAGTGAAATTACTAAATATGTATAATTAACATTCATTAATTCTTCTGATAAAAATAAAGATGCAGGGCCGGAGGGTTAGCTCAGTGGTTCCGGCGCCTGCCTCGCAAGTGCAAAGGTCCTGAGTTCGATCCCCGGAAATCACATACAATGCTGGGCATGGAGACTCACGCCCACCAACAATCAATACCGCATACCACAGTGCCGGGTGTGGTGGCTCA
>PVIC010000674.1:0-39214 GCA_004025085.1 Thryonomys swinderianus | reverse complement strand
GACTTGCAATCTTTCTTCCATTAGATGTGGAAAACAGTTTTGAATGGGTGAAATTATCTCCAGGCACTATGAGATATACAGGGCTTGGGGAAGAACCACATCCACAGTGGGCAGGAATGGGCTCAAGGTTTGGCTCAGAGCCAGAGGTCAAATTGTTATTATTCTTTCTTTTATGGGATTCTTTATGCGAAGGTGCTGTTTTCCTTAGGATGATCTTTCCAGCAAGTAGTAGTGAAGAGAAAGCAAAATTGTGCCCAAGGGAACTTAGACTAGGAGAGCTTCATGAGAGTATGTACCCATGCCTGTGGGTAATTATATAGGCTGGCAGAGCATAGACAGGTCATTTCATGAGAATATTGCCTTGTTTGTGAAGGCAGGAATGCATGTGTCCTCTGGTAACCTGGCAACCAAAGAGATAAAGTAACAGCATGGACTAGTTATGCCACAGAGGATGTTGGATTCTTAGATACCTTTGCAAGTTTTCCCAGGCTTGGCCACTGTTGGAAGTGCCCCAAAGCCACTACCAGAGGAGTGAGGCTAGGTGGACATTCTTTATATCAGATGACCAATACTCAGTGCTAGCTTTATTTAGACCAATAATCAAGAATCAAACTGAGACATATCCTCATTTTCAGATTTGAATGAAGATACACAGAAACTATAGGCAGGGAAAGTTAGATGCTGTTGTATCATATCCAACTCCATGAAACCTCAATATTGTGAAGTACTATGGATATATTTCCCAAATGTTGAGCATTTTCTCTGGTGGTAAAGATATCTTTACCCATGATCAAGACAAGCCAGAAGTGCCAGGCAATTAATGTCCTCAAGAAGGCTTTTAGCCAATGATTACCAAGATTAGTGTATAAATACTCCAGCTTTTGTATCCCTTAGATGGGTTGATCTGAGGTATGTACTCCACACTGACTTCCAGAGTTTTTCAGAAAGATTAAGTAGTTAATCACTTGCCACCAGCAGCAGCTGACTTGATAATGTACACCTTTCATTGTCTTCTGTATCTTAATTCCTCACATTCCTATCACTATTTCCAGAATCACTTTTCAAATAGAGCCCTATACTTAGAACCTTATCCCAGAGTCAACTTTTAAGGAAACCTATATTATAACAGAAGTAATAGGCAAGTTAGTTTTGAGGAAAATGTTGGGTCATAACAACCCCAAAGCACACATGTTCAAGTGAAAGTTCTGGGGTGAGAGAATTAAAAAAAATAAATAAAGCTTCTGGGACAAAGGGTGGAGATGACAGAACATACAATGAAGAGGAGATATCCAGAAACCCAGGCAATGATACCATTTTAGCACTGGAGTTTGGCGGGGATGAAATGCCTCCTTTTCCTGTGATAGCAAGAGTTGTATCAGTCTGTTGTTATCACAATATCTTTATTCAAGGCAAAGGTCAAGGCTGGACTAAGCTGCAAGGTTCGAAGTAACTGACTAAGGAAATTCTAGGATACAGTGTCTCTGCTGGATGGAAAGAATGCACAGAATACGGAAGAAGAGTTTGACAGAGAACCAAGGACCTGAAAAAACTGGTGTGCAATGTGAGAAAATGAAGGCACAATAGGAAGAAAGCTGCTATGTTTTTTAGCTTGTCATGCAATGCAAGGCTTGAGTGGAGAAGCTGGCTCCAAATGCTATTTTTCAAGACCTACGCTGAAAATGTACACAAAGAAGTACAGTACAAACCCTCATACGATGTAAGATCCTGTATGGGTCGTCTTCCTAGTCCCTGCTTTTTAATTTCTACAAGAAGTGGGATTGTGCAACACTCTGAGTTCTGTTTTACTGTTTTTATTATTTAATGCTCACATATTCAGCATGAGAAGGGACATTTAGAAGCATGAAAACAGAGGATTGGTAAGAGAAGGTGAATCCTTCGCTAGCTGGGGTGAAGCTGGAGCAATTCAGAGAGCAAGGCGGAAGTTACTGACTCAGTGAATGTCAGAAGTAATTATACAGGGTGAATAGAGACTTCAGAATGTATATTTTTCCGATTTACACACAGTGGGAAATATAAGGACAGAACTGGAGATTCCTATGAAGCTAAAAAATGCTTGAATTAAATAAAAAAATTCAAGGACATCTGGGGAAAATTACAGAGATGTGAAAATAGCAGAAAAACCCAGAAAGTAAAGTTCTCTAGTCAATCTTTTCTCAAACTACATGATCATGACAGATTTGTTCCTAATTAACTCCTTTCCTAGTGTTTTTGCTTATTCTTCACCTTTCCCATCCATACCTATAGAAGACAGGTGAACTGAGAAAATTGTACAGGTGAAATTTTAAAATTTAAATTTGACAATGTAATGAATAATGATATCTTAAAAATTTATTTTATTGGTATATTTTATATACACACATGATCACAGTTGACATCAAGAATTTGTACCAGCATATGACATGACTTAATTCACACTTTTTCCCATTACTCTGCCCACTCTACAATCTCCAGTCCCTATATACATAAGCTTTGTTTCCTTTTTATCATCACATTTTTCTTTCCCTACATTACTTACCCCTACCCCTTTCCTTTTGAATATTTTCTATTTCACAATATCTATCATTTAAAACCTCATTTACATCCTCAGTTTCTTATATCAGAGGAAAGAAATGGGTTTTACACATCAGTGACATTTCACTTATGAGTACGTCCTCAAGGTATTCCATTTGAGTATAAATGACTCGAACTTATCATTCTTTATTGCAGAGTAATACTCCATTATATATATATAATATATAATATATTTATATAATATATATATATACATACATGTATATATATTAAATCTTCTTTATCCAGTCTTCAGTTGATGGGCATTTTGGTTGTTTCCAAAATTTAGCTGTCACAAACTGAGCTGCTATAAATGTGAGTGCATACATGTCACTATGATATGAATCTTGTAATTTTTTCATGTATATACCTAGCAGTGAAATAAAAGGATCAAATTGCACCTCTAATCCTTGTTATCTGAGTAATCTCCACACTGATCTCTACAGTGGTTGCACCAGTCTACATTTCCAACACTGGAGAAGGGTTCCTTTTTCTCTGCAGCCTCACCAGCATTTGTTGTTGGTTGATTTTATAGTAGTACCTATTCTTTATGGAGTGAAATGAAATCTCAGTGTTGTTTTCATCTGCATCTCTTGAATGACCAGTGATGTCGAGCAATTCTTCACATGCTTCTTGGCAGCCTTTACTTCTTCCTCTGTAAAGTGTCTGTTCATTTCAGCTGCCCATTTTTGAATTTTTTTTTTTTTTGAGACAGGGTCTCACTTCGTAGTTCAGGCTGGCTCTGAGCTCACTATGTAGCCCAAGCAAGCCTCAAACTCAGCAATCCTCCTGTCTCTGCCTCCTGAGTGCTGGGATTACAGGCGTGAGCCACCTCGCCTGGCACTGTGGTATGTGGTATTGATGGCTGGTGGGCGTGAGTCTCCATGCCCAACATTGTATGTGCTTACCGGGGATTGAACTCAGGACCTTGCGCTTGCAAGGCAGGCGCCGGAACTACTGAGCTAACCCTCTGGCCCTAGGTCTCTGCTTTTTGATACAATTTTCTCACTTACAACTTCTCTAGTCTTAAAGTCTCTTATAATAGCATATTTAATATGCCTTTATCGACATATAGGTCATAGAATGGTGTGACATTTTGAATAGCTTTGTTTAACCCATTTATTGTTTCAACAAACATTTCTGAGCTCCTTCATAAGGCAGGCGAGACTGTGATCAGAAGGCACACAGACATTAGACATGCTTCTGACTATCATGCAGGTTTTAGCTATTGGGAGGGATCTGGCAATAAATGCTGAAGCAAAACCACACAGGCATTTAAAATAAGCACAAATATTATGAAGTTAGTGAGGAGTATGCTAGTTGGATAGCAAATAGGGAAAGACAGTGATACAAAGCTGGAACTTGAAGAATGAGGTGGGTTCATTATACAAGAATGATGGTGTTGAGCACTGAAGGAGGAGGAATGTTAATTCACTAAGGCTCTAAAATAGGTCAGATAAGAGATGTGCGAAAAGTAGCTGGGATAAGGAAAAATAGAGAGTAGGGATTTAGAACAGAGTTTAGTTGACAAGTCCTCTCTAAATAAGCGTTCGTGGTATTTTTAGTTAACTATTATAAGCAATGCCAGAGTAAATATTATTATGCATATGTTATGTATGTATCTTCTACATATTTCTTATTTCTTTAGTATGAATTAGCTGGAATTAAATTGATAGGCCAGTGTTTGTCCTTTCTAAGGTTTTGGGGCACTGGATTCCCCAGAACTTTTATAAAAATATTAACTTTAGCTTATCTGCCTTTCTTGTTTTCTCTTTCACCTTTATTATTTTTCTGTCTATTTAGCATATATGAAACTTACCTACCAATATTCTTTGTCTCACTTTTTTGTATTTGTCCTCACTGTTTCTTCTTGTGGTTTACTTCCTGCTGATAAAAAAGCAAGCGTGTCTTTGAGTACAGGTGTCTAGGAGACTTTGGTGGCCACCTGTCCCCACAGACATACCCGTGGCATTGATTGTGTTCTCAACAGATTGCCACTGTACTGCTGAAGGGCACAAGCACATTGTGGAGATTCAGTGGACAACCTTTCCTGCGCACAGATAGACAGATGCCACCTTAGAGATCCCACAAAAATTGCTAAAGCCCAAGACAGAAACATTTTAAGGAACTGAAACTAAAACATAGATTTTGGAGTCACAATTGACCTGTGACCATGTTTGCAAAATTATCTGCTATCTCCCTAAGCTTCCCCTCAAACAAATAACTGCATCACCAACAATGAAAGAGATAAACATTTTCAGTTGGAAATGTTTGCAGGTGAAACAAACAATACTTGGAGGGGAGCAAACAAATAAAGAGTATTTGCAGAAATGTTCAGGAAGCATTTGTTATTGTTCGCAAATTAAATGTCTGAGCTACATTATTGATTCTTGTGAGCAAGAAAGATTTATATGACATAAAAGGGACACAAAGTTTTATGTGACATAAAAGATAGAAAAATGGGGGGTCTGTTGTTTAGGAGGCACTGTACACATGGTCTGGATTTCTCCAAAATTAAGTAATTTTTGGTGATTGAAAAATAAATGCATAAATTGTTAGTACGAAGCCATCTGTTGCTTCCTATGACCATAGAATGAACTTTATTAACAGTATTTTCATTTGGAAAAAGTAGACTGCATTCTTATGACAGCAATGAAAAATCTTACAGTACATTAAGATGTGTTCATTGCTTAAATGTTAGCCCAGTTGGAAATCTTATGGGTAAGCATTGTCCCCAGCCAAATGCATGATTAGAAATCAGAGCCCTTTCCTCAAGACACTTTACTGCCATCTGCCGGAAAACCATCAAAGTGAAAATAGAAATCAATGATGATCATTCATGAAAGGCGCCCTCTATAGTTGTGCAAGGCATAACTTGTGTGATCACACACACTAGCCCCCTAAGGGGACATGACCAAGCTTAATTAAATCACCCAGCAGAGGTTGACACTCAAGAAACAGTGACTTAACATTTATATATCGACAGAATGAAGTTTGAGCTGACAGGGTTGGATTTCCCCAGTGATCCAGGTTGTAGGTAATATTATTCCATTTGGTGCTATGCTGATGATTGGAAATGACTCGCTCCTGCTTTTTCTATGGTCAAATATTGACTTATAGGAGAGTTGGTGTGGGAAAGAGAAAAAGATTTTTGAGGGTCAGGGTGGGGGTCGTCTTTGTCAACACCCCTGCAGAGGCCTTGGGCTGTGCTGGCCAACATCTGTTCTAGTAATGTATAAACTGCATTTGTTGGCAGCAAGATGGAGAGTCTCCAGGAAGACGGCCTCTGCTAACCATTTCTTTTTCTTTTTTATTTCTCTTTTCTTTTATTAAATGCTGAGTTGGAGGTAACTGTGTACACCTGAAAATGAAGCCTGGTTTAATTAGGCAGAATTTTAAGGCAGCCAAGTAACAAATGACAACTTAATTAACTATAATTAAAACATTTTAGACCTTCTTGAGGCCTCTTTCGGCAGGGCGATGATTGCAGCCTGAGAGAGGGCCATGGAAAGAGAGGCAAGGTACTCGTGTTTTCCTTTTTTTCTTACTTTTGGGTCTCAGGTCTTTTTTTCTTTTCACTATTAGAAATCCAGCTGGATCCTATTTATAATCCATTTTCACATTTGTTTGAATTAAAATCCCAGATTGTTGTGCTTTCAAGGTTGAATGTGCACGGCAGCCAACATTTATCCACCCCTTTCAGGAGTTTCTGGGTAACTGGGCTCCGGGAAGGGAAACTCCACCACCCGCTGGAGCAACGGGGAGGAGAGAGAGAAAACAGACCAAGCCCAGGGCCTCTGACGTCACTCTTGTTTAGGGAGGGATTGTTCTGCTCTGAACACGTGCTGCCTACTTAAGACTCTAATTATTTTAAATTACTTAAATTGGCTCTAATACCCATGTTTTATTATTTGATATTAAGGAACAAACCATTTTAAGAAGAAATTCATAATGCAATCAAAATATTGGCAACCAGTTCTCTTAGTAGAAAGCTTGGGCTTGGAAATACCTATCCACTTTACCTTACTACCTGAATTCTAATCTGAGAGCTGCCATGGACTCTCCCCAGCCTTTTCCAGTATCCTGTTTATGTCTAAATCCAATAGTCCAGCCATGCCAGCTTGTTACTACATGGAAAACTCCACTGCCCAGAGAAAGTTATGAATCCCTATATTCTTTACGCTTTAAGATCCACTATGACATCTCAAAGCAATTGCCAGGTAAACCTACCAGATGGTTCCTGGGGGACATGGAATACACTCATAATTTCCATTAGCATAAGATTGTTATTATAAAGATTTAATGATCTCACTGATGAGCTGTCCTATCCTGGTGGAAAATTTAGGAGCCAGAAATAAAATAATACTTATGGGTACCTGTGAGGCCATTTGAGAGAAGTAGTACTGGAGAAGTCAATGATGTCTCAGTTTTCTCAGGCTTCCAAGAGAACGGTCTGATCTGAGCTGAGCCGAGTGAACTGGCAGGTGACATACGGAAAGCAAGGCCTACCAGACAGAAGAGGGGATCCCAGGGCCAGGCCACCTTTGCGATTTCACACCAAATCAGAATTGGGGTTCTGATATGAGTTGATGATATCCAAGTCCTGCATTCAGCTCCATTTTTCTCTGGATGGATGGATGCCCTTGGGTTGTTAAGTTCTCTGTGTTGTGTTTTTGGACCCACAAAATGGAGATAAAAATAGTATCTATCAGTGAATATCATGAGGAATGAAGCCAGTGCTTAGAACAGCACCAGAGACATGGTCAACATACACGAATATGCGCTACTGTTGTTGTTATTATTATTAATTTTTTATTATTAGTGTTCTAGAGTTTTAAGCAAGTCATCGGGCTGTGACAGATCCATTTCCTTGGTCCAATGAAAGAGGTCACTGCCACTCTGAAATTATATAATGCTCTGAGCTGGAGTGCTCATTTTCTTAAAAATGGCAGTAGTTTGAATTTAAACATGGATTTTGTTCTTTGGGGCCGGTCACCAGACTTTGGAAAGCAGGCGTGTTTTACAACAGGTGTTAGCTGTTAGAGCAAGTACTCAGAGAATCACTGTGAGAGAAAGAGGCTCCCTTGTAGAGACAGAAGGAATGGAAGGTGTCTCTCTGCCTTATCTAATATGCTTGTGGGTCCTGAAATCTTCCTGGCCTGAGGGATGTCCAGAGGGGTGGAGGTGGTTCATTTTTGTAGGTACTTAAAACTGTTCAGGCTGGTCATCTTTGGTTGTCAGATGATAGAACACAGTCTTCCCCTCTGATGTAGAAGCAGTTTCTTCTACTTTGCTTCTTTTTCTTTTCTTTTCCTCTTCTCTTCTTTTCTTTCTTTCATTTTTTTTTCTTCAGAAGATTTAGAAATTCAGGACTGTGAATCAGATAGTTGCTGTTACATACCTGACTCTTTCTGGCGAATCCTGTTGCCTGTGTCTTACAGTATGTGTCACATTTGCCTCCTGTTTATACAAGTTTATCGTACTTCCTTGTTTTCTGTCCTCAATCAGTTCACACAGTCAATTATTCTCTGAGGGGACAGTAGAATAATCCATCAACACCTGACTTCTCTGTCTTCTACCCATAGAGAAATTGTTCTTTTCACTGTGAGAAGAAAGTGTCCTTTTCCCATCCCATGAGAGTCTTCAATACACAATTTTGTATTCTGTTGTCTGTACTTATGCTGCAAAGCACACAAATGGTTTTTCTTTTGCATTAAAGTGACCACTTTAAAGACAACTCTGGCTGTGAAAAAAACCATCACACTTTTAGGATGATTGAAGATAAATTCTTTTTTCAAGACAGTCTTTTGTCCTGATGCAAAAATATAATTTGTAGCTCTGCCCTTTGCCCCAAATGCCTTTTCCTTTTTCCTAGTGGCTTGAATCTGCAGGGATATGATATGACCATAGTCATCACTGAAAGAATTTCCCTCTTAACTCAAATTCTTTGGAAAGCAATACATTAATAAATGAAGGCAAAGGTCACTAAGGCATCTTTTGAAGCACACAATCTGATTTCCTTAGAGGGAAATGCTGAGTCATTTAAAAATTTTACTTATAAGTCACGTGTAATTCAGGGGGACAAGTTACCATGTGAAATTAACTTGCTGACTTTGTATGAACGATGTTTATGTCTTTAGACACGGGTGCAGCACTCAAGGATTCTTATTTCCAGTCACCATCAGTGAGCATTTCAGTATTTGCCATTAGTCCATGGGGTTCCATTCAGGTTAAACAGTCAGCCTCATGGAATTCCAGCGGTTCATTTCCTATTCAAACACGTTAAAGACAAGAGACAAAATGAAGATAAATTCCTCAATGGGCCAAGATAAGCTGGCTAGGTAAGGGAAAGATAATTAGTCAGTCTTAAGCCAGCTCCGACTCTTCCAGAGTTTATCTTTACAGCTTTTGGTGATGAACTGTCTGTCCCCAAGGCTGTGATTTCTATCTTATGCTCACACCTGAGGCATCTGAGCAGCAAGGCTGAAGGTAACTGGAAGTGACCCCAGTAATCCTCTCAGTGTTTGCGCACCCATGGCTTTGTGGGGGGCAGGGACAGAGGAGGAGCATGATGGCTGCAGAAAGGAGCAGGTGCATGGGGGAATGCTCTCTGCATGAAACTTTGACCCCCAGAAGGTTTTCTCATTGGAATGCTCATGGAGAACCAGAGTCAAAATCAGTACTCCCATTCTGATTCATACGAAGTCAGTAGCAATTCCTTTTGGAGGATGTTAGGAAATTGATCCTTCAACTGTAAAAATATTCCCTTTGAAAGGAAATTAGTGTGTTTCAGTGTTCACTTCTGTTCTCCCTGAGTGCCGCGCTCCATATACATCTCTGGCTTTATCCTCTTGTCTCTTCTCAACTCAAACACTGCTCTCATCTTGTGTGATAATGGCCAGCAAGATGCAACCTTCTGATCTGTGGACATCCCCAAAACATCACCTCTCTTGCTAATCAAAGTGTTTGCAGAGCAGTGTATCAATCTCCCCCCTTAACTTACAGCTCCTTAAAAGTGCAGATTCTCCAGCTTGCTCCCACCCATCTAGAATCAGATCCTGTGTTTTACAAGATCCCCAGATGACCTATGTGTATGATGAAGTTTTGCTCTTCTTGAATCATTATTGGCTGATGGTCACAGTATTAAATATTTGATAGTCCATAGATCCTTGGTGTCAAACTCTGGCATTTGAAGAACTGATAGAGAATGCTAAGTAGTGGAATGTATTAAAAATATTGAAAGTAGAATGGGGAAAGGTACATTTTATACTCCTCTCTGTTTCCAGTAGCTAGGTAGACTTGAGGAGGTTATTTAATTTTTCTAGGTCTCAGAACATTGATTCTGATGACTTCTAATGATTCTGACTACAATACTTGATGATTGTCCTATATAGTCCAAGTATAACTGGTCAGCTACTTGGAAAAGGAATTCTAATTATACTTCACATCCTATGTAAAAACAAACTCCAAGTGGTTTACATACCAAAACATAAAACAATGAAACCACACAGGTACTAAGAAAACATGGATGGATTTCCCCTTAATCTGTTTCTATGAAAAGCCTTTATAACCTGGAATTTTAAAAAGACTGATACATTTGACTACATAAAATGTATATAAAAGTAAATCAAAATATAAGAGGAAAATCTGAAAAGAAGGATTTATAATGTGTATTACCAACAGAATCAACTTTACAGGTAAATGAGACTCATAAATTCTGAGTTAAAACCTGGTAAAATTGGATATATAAATATATATATGTATATATACATAGAAACATACAATTCACAAAAACTGAAAATAAAAATATTGGTTAAACATGAAAAGTATTTAATTTACTTATCATAATTACAAAAGCACAAATGAAACCATTCTATTTCTCATCTTCAGTTGATTAAAATGTAAAGATAAAACATTTTGTTGGTATGTCTTTAGGGAAACAAGAACTTTATTGCATTATTAGAAGGAATGTAAGCTAGAGGAAACTTTGTGATATATAAGAAAATTATATATTCTCTCATTCCCTGGTGCAAGGAATTCTGTCAACAGAAATAATCTGTGCTCAAGATATACTTCCAACAATACAAACTACTAGCAACACTTATTCCTGGCTGGGCAACTTACCAGCCTTGCAACTTAGTGAGATTCTGCCTCAACATAAAAACATTTTGAAAAGGGCTGGTGACGTAGTTCCCTGTGGAACCCCTGGCTTTCCATCCTCAGGACTGAAAAATAAAATATAAAAGAAGAAAAAGAATGAGGTCAATCGTTAAAATCTGATATGGGATGAGAACCACAGCACTATTAAATGAAAACGAGAAAGCATCAGGCAATGGGAGTGGGCTACCTTTTGTATAAGTTAGAGAAGGTTTAGAAAATGTATGCATATCCACCCATATGTGTGAGGAAAGATAATGATGCTGGATGGATATACTAGAAAATGAAACAGTTAATTATGAGCAATGTGTTTGTATGTGTGTGGGTGTGAGAGAGAAAGGTGTGGAGAGAACTTCTCGTAAGATGATGAGTTAATAACACAGTTTTCTGAGTTTATCGCTGTGTAGCTCTGTTTCTGAATTGTGGTGACACAACTAAAATATATAATCAAAATTAAATTAATACTTGAAATCATTAGATGCGTATAGATTGTTCACCAGGTTGCAAACTAATAAATGAGCTAAACTACATCACAATAGATCACTTTACTCACGCACACTTTAAAAAGAAAAAATAAATAAAATTAATTTAGAAGGATAACATTTTATCTGTATATAGAAGGCAAAAGAGAAGAACTATTTACAAACATTGTTCCCTGAATGGGCAAATTTATGATGACAAAGGAGATATTTGTTTTCTTCCAAATCTGTCTCAGAAGATATTTTTAACTATAAAGGTAAAAGTAATACCTTTATTTTAGAGAGATCTGGCAGATATCATAGTAAAAGAATCATCAAGGTTTACACCACCCATTATAAGATACACGGACATCAGAGACTTCCCAGGAGGATACTGGACGAGGACATAGTGTCCCTTCTGTGTTATTCTTGCCCCCAGTACAGAGCACCAGTCTACCAAGGAGAAAAAGCATTAGGTAAGAATGACTGAGGGACATTCTCTGAAGCAGCTGATTTAAAAAAATGTCAAAGTCATGAGCAAGGAGGAAAGAAAGAGCAACTGCCACGGACTAGAAATGATTGAAGAGTTGTGAAATCTAAATGCAATGTGAGATCTTGGATTGGATTCTGTACCATAAAAGAACTTCATTCAAAAATGGTGAAAACTGAATACATTCTAGATTTTTTAAGAGTATTGACATATTAATTTCCTTGTTTTGATAATTATACCAAAATAGGCGACATAAGTAGTTCAGATTTGGGGAAGTTGAGCGAAGGCAATATAGGAACTATCGTCCTATTTTTGGAAATTGTCAAATATGTTCAATTATCTCATGATAAAAAGTGGCAAAGAACTCTTAAGTATATCCCCAGAAGTTGTTTTTTTAGAGAAAGCTTTAAAAATTATGACAGGAACTTATTGAAGCAAAATAATATCTAATCAGAAAGCTATATAATTGGCATTTTTTAAGGGTATGATCTGAAAAGATCCTCAGACATATGGAGGACATACTATTTAAATAAATATTTAAATAAAAACAAGTGGAGGAGAGAACCAGAGAAATGACTAGAGTACTGAGCTTTAAAGTTGAAAAATATTTTTTAAAAAGTAGTGCAAGTAGACTGATTTGAAAGATTTATTTTGAATGATCAAGTTCAAATGCACTGATGAAATTTTTTCCACATTTCCCCAAATGCTGTCTTGTCATCTTTTTTCACTGAACTGGACATAAAATTAAATAAAAATAAAGACCAGCATTGGAAAATAATTCCACCAGGTTGCTAGAACCTGGAAGCCATGGGACACATTCAAGATGTCCAAGTTTGGTCTTTATGCATGAGAGGAAGCGGTGAAAGTTCACTTTACTTCCCCAGCTATAATTAGATCACATGGGTAGTTTTGTTACATAAAGTTGCTTTTTTTTATTCTTCTGATGGTGCCCAATTGTACAAGAAAAGCAGGTTTTATCACACTTTGCAAGTTCATCACATTTTAATTCTATTTTGAACATGCTGGCTTAGATTTAAGGGTCACTGAAGTCAGGAGCCACAGACCTTTGCCCTCTTAATGGTTCTCACCATTAATACTTGACCCTAAAAGCTATGTATACAATAAACTATATTTATAGGTGCAGAGGGAAGGGCAGAGGAGAAACAAAGTGAGTCAAGTGATTATTTATTTTGTCATGCTGTTCAGAGATTAGGAATGTTCGCACAGTCCATTCTGCGGCCGATGAACTTGGACTGGTTCTTTCATGGTGGCCCACCTGAATGCCAGCAGGAATTACACCCGGAGAAGGTCTCAAAATGACACCCTGGCTTCTCTCAGGCTCAGGATTACTGGTGTGTTTACCTTCATTATGCCTTCCCCCGAGATCTCTCTTTTTGATTTTCTCTGAGTAAGTCAGAAGGAAAATGCGATATATATTTAAGAAGGGAAAAATAATCTACAATTTCTGTTCAAAAGTTAGATTTGTGAAAGTTTTTAGAAAGTTGTTTGTGAAATCACGTATCTCCTCTGTTTGGGACAGAACATCATGAAGTCGTTAGGATTGGAAATCTCCATCCAGCAATTTGATCTCATAAACTTTATTTACCTCTCTCTGTAGTTTCCATGGTAGGGTTGATTTTCTCTACTTAAAATTTGGGTAGTTGAGTTCTGGTAGGTCGTTCAATGGTACAGTGCTTGGAGAGCATGTGTGCAGCCCCATGTTTGATGTGCAAGACTATAAAGACAAAACAAAATTTGGCCAGATGAGTTTTACTTACTATTTTGCTTTATTTTCTTTCAAAGACATTTAGTATCTATGACCTTTCACTGTTTGCACCATTAACTAAAATTAGTAGAATAGATCTTGATCTGGAAAAGAAATTTATTTCAGAGTTTCCCAGAAATTAACTGCTCATCAGTTTTTGGATTTACATAAAGCTTTGCCTCCAGTGTCACCTGTGTGTGCTTGGGTTTTACAAACAAAATAGTGAATTACTGAGAATTGCTTAAACACACACAAATACTGAAAAAGTGAGCAAAATTCCTTACTATTTTACTCCCAGGAACCACCAGTATTACTTTTTTGGGGGAGTGACTAGACAAAACTTTTTCTGAAGTAGAGGATAATTATTCTGGCAATATACATGCAATCCAAAAGGAATGCATAGTGATTAAGGCAAAGAATTTCTCTTAGTGAGAGACTGACTGAGAGTTCTGGTCTTATAAAATACTCTATTTCCTCCATTAATTGTGTCCGTGTGGAGTTGTAACCAAGTAGCTGAAACAAATAAAACTTAAGTAATATTGTTTCCTTTTAAAATATTTCACTTAATTTGTGGAAGAAGTTTGAACTCATTAAACTTGAACAGTTCCCTCTTAACCCGTACCCCGCCCCCAAAAGAGCACCTCTGCTAAGGCCTCTTTCTGAAACACTGTGACCACGCCTAGCATCTGCATCCCTTCTTCCTGGTGTGGGGGCACCTTAGCTGCCCTCCAGTTTGCTGCAAAGGAAAGAGCGTGCAACGTAAACCTAAGGCCTTGCTGACCTTTGCTCTTTTGCCTGCAAGTGAATCATACTATAGTCCTCACGATTTATGCTTTGAATGAGACTTCCCAGGTCTTAGAGGAAGATTCTTCTTAGGAGAAGGGAAAGAGGTTTTATGAAAGGAAATATATTTTTTACACACCAAAGCAGACTACTGATGGGTCAGGAAGAGCGCCAGCCGAAGTAGAAACCAGACGGAAGGTGAGAGCAGGTGTGAGGGGAGAGTTTGGACAATGTCTTGCGCTGGTTTACTGCATCTATCCATTCACTGGACCCTTTTCCCTGAAGGAATCCCCACAAATCATGGATGTCTACAGCGAAGTCTGCCATGAACCTCCCTATTTCTCTATTGTAAGAGCTTTCTGAATGGGTAATTATTGCTCTCCTCATTGCAAATACAAAAAATATGCTGAGATAGGAAATACGTTTTGGACTGTTTTTAGTGAATTATTTCCCCTTATAGTTGCCTATATTCTATCACCCCAAAGAGGCAAGCTATATAAGTTAAGAAACCTACCGATGAGCTTCTGAATTCCCATTGGGATTGCTTTAGAAATTACTTCTTAACTCTCTATATGCTTAGTTTCAGCTTCTTAAAATATCATCCTAGGGATGAATACATTCATCGGTTCCTTTTGTTGCTGGGTGGAAGAGTGAGATCATTCCCCAGCTATTCTTCTCTTCCCAGGATCAACACATCAAGGCTTTGCCCCTGACACCTTGTGGAAAGTTGGAGATTTGAATTTAATGAGTCAGATTTTCCCTGTTAGGCTGAGTTAAACTCTATTTTCATCTGTCACCACTAGGAAGCATAGAGCTATGATGCACTCGGTGGGGTTTAGCTCTTTGCTTCTGAAGAGGCATGAAAAATAAGAAACACTGCTCAATTTCAGGGTGATTCTCTTCTAAATGCCTCTTTCTCTGTTTAATGTACAAAGAAGAACAAGAACAGGTCTCTCTCTATATCATAAACAACACATACTGAACAAAGCTATTCTTAGGGTCTAGTTTTCTTTCTTTATGGTAACATGATTTAAATGTACAGAGAACAAGCAAGTAGATGTATGGGGAAGATCAAAATTTCTTCATGCAAAGTATGTGAACTGACAGTGTTTGGGCGCTTGAATGGCCAGAATTCAAAGAAGTCGGAGGATTATGAAGTGGAAAATACTAGCTCTATTATTTTAAAATAAATTTTTAAGAGTATCCACCACTGATTCATTTGTCAGTTTTTATCATGATAACATTTACCATTTTATCCCTTTCTAAATGTATAACTTTAGGGCAAGAATATGCATTGACAATTATCACTAGTATCTATTTCCAGAGCTTTTCATCATTTCCATACTTACACTGTGCATCTATTGAGCAATTATTCATTTTCCCTTTTTCCCAGCCTCTGGTAGTGCCTATAAGAGTTTTAGCACTTATGAATTTGACTGTTTTACATTCTCCATAAAATTTTAGTAAAGTCATGTAATATTTGCCCTTTTATATCTAGTTTCTTTCACAAGCACTATGTTCCCTACTTTTGTTGAGGTTGTAGTACAGGTTTGAAATTCTTTCCTTTTTATAGCTGAGTTATAGCCTCTGGAAAATCCTTGTCTTTTTAAAAATTCACCTATTTGCTGGTCATGGTGGCTCACACCTGTAATCCCAACACTTGGAAGGCAGAGGCAGGAGGATTGCTGAGTTCGAGGCTTGCCTGGGCTACATAGTGAGCTCAGGGCCAGTCTGAACTACAAGGCAAGAACCTGTCTCAAAAACAAAACAAAAAAACCAAACAAACAAAAAAACAAAAACGGCTGGATGATTAGCGCTGTGGTTCTGGCGCCTGCCTCGCAAGTGCAAGGTCCTGAGTTCGATCCTGGTAATCACATACAACGCTGGGTGTGGAGACTCACGCCCACCAACAATCAATACCACATACCACAGTGCCAGGCGTGGTGGCTCACACCTGTAATCCCAGCACTCGGGAGGCAGAGACAGGAGGATTGCTGAGTTTGAGGCTTGCCTGGGCTACATAGTGAGCTCAGGGCCAGCCTGCGCTACAAAGCGAGACCCTGTCTCAAAAAAAAAAAAAATCACCTATTTGTTGATGGGCAGTGGTATTATTTTTACCGTTCACCTATGGTACATATTATGACTATGGAATTTGAAGTGCAAATAAAGACCAGCTTGAGTGTCTCTCTTGACTTGTTTTCCATATAAACCCAGGGTGGAATTGATGTATCCCATGATAAATTTACATTTAACTTTTTAAGATGTTCCAAAGGCTACATCATTTCACATTTCAACAGAGTTCTAGAGTATTACAGTTCTTCTACACCTGTGCTAATACTTGTTACTTACTAGTTTCTTTTCATTCTCTCTCTCTCTCTTCCTGTGTGTGTGTGTGTGTGTGTGTGTGTGTGAGGTTGTACTGGGAATTCCGTGCAGGACATATGGGAAATGAAAAAAAATTATTTTAAGACAAGGTCTTGCTAAGTTCCTAGTTTCCCAGGCTGGACTTCAGTTCATGATCCTCCTGCCTCAGCCTCCCAGAGTGATGGACTTTACAGCTAATTCCCATCATGCTTGGCTGGATTCTGTTTTTTTTTTTTTTTTTTTTTTTTTTTTTTTTTTTTTTTTTTTTTTTTTTTTTTTTTTTTTTTTTTTTTTTTTTTTTTCTGTGGTATAGGAGATGGAATTCAGGGCCTTGTTCTTGTGAGGCAGGGACAGTGCCACTGACTGAGCTAAATCCCCAGACCCAGTTCTGCCTTTTTAAAATAATCATCCTAATGGATTTGGTGAGTATTTTATCATGGTTTTGATTCGCATTCCCCTGATTATTAGTGATGTTAAGAATCTTTTCTGTGTTTATTAACCATTTGTATTTTTTACTTAGATAAATGTCTATTTATGGCATTTGCCCATTTTTGAAGTGGGTAATTTTTGTTACCCTGTAAGAATTCTTTATATATTACCACTGCTTTTTAGCTGTCAGATGCTTTCATAATATATCTAAATGAATTTCCTTAAATACATCATTTTATGGTG
Organism: Thryonomys swinderianus; assembly: GCA_004025085.1. NCBI lineage: Eukaryota > Metazoa > Chordata > Mammalia > Rodentia > Thryonomyidae > Thryonomys > Thryonomys swinderianus. The sequence continues at coordinate 21,954 of PVIC010000674.1, read as the reverse complement.
TTATATATTTATGTATGCATATGTATAGGGGAATTTCACAAGTGTGTTCATGAATTTTAGACATTTAAATTTAAATTTAGTTTTGTTTTACTGTGACACCCTCAATTAGGAGAACTAAAACAAAAGTACATGAATAACTAAAAGAAAATTGGCCCTCTTCTGCATTAATTCTTGGACGTGCCCAAGTGAAAAGAGCAGCAATTGATATTGATGTTAATAGAAATGGACACTGAGTACTGAAGCTCTTGTGCACTGAGTGGGAATGACTTTCTGTCACTTATGGGCCACATGTGATTTCTGATTTTATTTAATCTTTCTAAGCCTCTCTTCTTTCATGTCAAAATTGGGTGGCAATAGTTCTATATGACTTCTGTGAGGAGTAAATGAAGAGACATAGTGTAATTATTGGGTGTTCTTGCCCTGGAAGTTGCTGTTGGAGAATGCTCTAATTAGCAGAGGAAGTTCACACCCCTGGGGATAGTCTCCTAGACTTGCTTGAATTTTACTACTGTGTTGCTGGATAATGATCAAAAAAAAAAAATCCTCAGAGATCAAAAAGTGGGTAAAATAATTCCTGTGTTTTGAGATCTTTGTCACAATTAAAAATGAGGAAATGGACTTCATGGTCACAAAAATGATGAGATATTTAAGTGTTTGTATTTAACAAATTAGTATATGTGCTACTGAAGCGAGCACAATGTATTTAACAAATTAGTATAGTATGCATCTATTTTTATGCACACAAACACCATGACTATATATGAATTTACTTATGATAACATCAAATGTCTAAATTTACGTACTTTAATAAGTGGGAGACCTAGGTCAAGAAGCCCTTGGAAGCTTTCTCTGTCTTCTGCTTTCTATTTCTAGCAGTCTTGGGAGTCACAAAGTAAACCAAGTCTTCATAGAACAAGTGTAGAAATCATTACCTTAGGCTTATCTTATTTTGTACATATTTTCCTCTGCCCTATAATCTAAAGGACAGAAACTGGGAAGAAGTAGTGCAAAAGGTGGAAAATATTTAAATGAAGAAATACAATATACATCTTATAGAAGTAAGTTGAAGTGAACATAAACAGTGACCAGTCCCACAGACTTTTGTAAACCAATGGAAAAATAAGTCTAAAATCAAACATGTCTCAAAGAATTACATATCATTGTATACATGTACAAATAGGCCTAGAGAATAGAATTATTCTACTTTTTTTTTTTTTTGAGACAGGGTCTCACTTTGTAGTTCAGGCTGGCCCTGAGCTCACTATGTAGCCCAGGCAAGCTTTGAACTCAGCAATCCTCCTGTCTCTGCCTCCCGAGTGCTGGGATTACAGGCGTGAGCCACCACGCCCAGCAGAATTATTTTACATTTTTAAGCTGTTTGTTGTTTCTCTTTCTTTTCCTCCTCCTCTAGTTCTTTTTTTTCCTTATATTTTTCTCCTCCTCCTTCTTTAAGCATTCTTTTACAAACCATACAGATGAGGTCAAATTTTATTACCTTTAGCTAAAAGTGGCTGTAAGAATAAGGGGACTTCCCCTTATCTACATGCTGTTTAACAGCTCATGTAAACATTGAGCAGACCTTATGAAATTCGACAGATGGAGTTATCAGAGCAGTGAAAAACTACCAAGATTATGTTGTCCTTGTGGCATTTATTCATTTTCATATGATGAATGGATGCAAGCAGTCATCATCTGAGAACATAATGGTTTCTGACGATGTATTTATGACATGGAAAGATGTCATGTGATGAAGTGTTTACAACATGTAATGAGGTTGTGTAACAATCTCTTTACAGCCTGCAATTACATTGACTAATTCCTTATAAAAACACTCAACAATGTGCTCTCCATGTGCACGTGCTTGATATCATAGCACTTTAATAACTAGCACCTCTGAACTGCACAACCAAGCAGCTTGGGTGACTCAAAACCCTGTTTCCTAGCCAAGGCATATAAAAGATGCTGGGTATTTCATTAGTGAACTCCAAGAATTGCCTCTTATTGGAAGTAACTGGGCTAACTAATAGAAGGCACATGTGTCAATAGCCTCACGAAGCAGAGAATTCAGGAGGTGGCTTTATACCTGCTTGTCTTATTTTACTAATTAGTGAGTGAATGACTCAAAGGCAACCATCAAAATTTAAAATATGGGCAGCAAACACCTCCTTTGTGAAACGGTGACTATGAAGATAGATTAGACAGAAAGTGGAGCTGATAAATAGCTAAGAAGTTGACCCAGAGGAACTGTATAAGGCCTGAACCTTTTGTCAGGAAGTGAGTTCCAAGATATAGTCAAGAAAGTGCTGCACCCATCCTGTGCAGGTGTAAGGGGAAAGGAGGAAATGGGATGATGAAAAAGTAAAGAAAGATCAGGGGGTGCAGAAATGCGATCTACTGAATGTTTATCAGCATATGAAAGAGCAGTTGAAAAGCATAATCTGTGGGAAATATATGGATTTTTAGGCTAACAGAAAATTAGTTGAAATTTCCTCATGCTGAACAGGTTTACTCCCTTCAGATGAAGATACATACCATGGTATTCTAACACAACACAGAATGTGGAGAAACTTTTGCATTAAGATTAAATGATAGGGGGCCGGAGGGTTAGCTCAGTGGTTCCGGCGCCTGCCTTGCAAGTGCAAGGACCTGAGTTTGATCCCCGGTAACCACATATAATTCTGGGCGTGGTGGCTCACGCCTGTAATCCCAGCACTCGGGAGGCAGAGACAGGAGGATTGCTGAGTTCGCGGCAGCTTGCCTGGGCACCATAGTGAGCTCAGGGCCAGCCTGAACTACAAAGCGAGACCCTGTCTCCAAAAAGCAAAAAAAAAAAAAAAAAAAAAAAAAAGATTAAATGATATAGTGTGATCAGGAAGGGAGAGTGACTACAACCTGGTGAGATAATCATAGTTTGCATTTATAATTTCTCACACTCTTCACATAAGTCAATCAAACTTCAGACCAATCTTGCACATGAGCTATAGGAAATATGTTTGCTTTTTAAGGTAGAAATTTAAAAATTTAAATTCAAATGATTACTCCAAGGTCTTAGAATATATTAATGTGGAATTCATTGACTCTCTTTCCCCATCCAAAGTCATTCTGGAGAAGAACCACATTTCCTCAGGTAATGGAGGTATCGAGTGGCCTTTGGCCAATCTAATATACCAACTGGAGCTGCTAAACTTATGGGCGTCCCATACACGCATGTGCACCTCTGCCTAGAGTGTGATGGTTTTCCTTCCTTTGTGTTTGCTTGAAGACTAAAACAGTTGCTGTGGAAGCAGCACAGAAGAAGAGAAGGAGCAGACCTGCCACCAGAATGGAGCTGCTTGCAGTGCATACCTTTTACAGGCTTTCATGGAACAGAAACACTTGATAGAAGCATCTTGACACAGTTTCAATGTCATTGCCACAGAAGAATTTATTTCAACCACGTTGGGGATGTAATTGGATTTTTAGAGGGTGGTTATCCTACTCCTCTGTGCACTGCTGATTTCCTCTGGCCTTGGGTCTCTGAAGAGGACAGAAATAGGAACAGCCGGATTGGAACAGATACAGTTGATTTGGAAATTAACAAGTTTCCAGGACTATGATAGATAGCAAGACAACTTAGTTGAGGAATCTTGCTCACTCTTTTGTCTGGTTCTACCATGAAAATTTCATTAAATCATTTGACTTTGGTTTGTTCCAAAAAGTGAGTGACAAGAATTATAAAGAAGGGTCAGGTAGTGACCACTGTGGCTCCATGACTCAGTCACTGTGATAGATTTCAGTCTATGTTAGCATGCTTCTTCCTTCCAAGTTCTGTGCTTCCAAATAAATGAATAGACCAGCTGATGGCACCTGATGGTAAAAGGGATGATGTCTGAGGTGAAATGAGAGGGATACTGGTGTTCTAGACTTTCCTTTGGTCTGCTCAGTGGTAATAAGAATCATACAAATTAGTTTATTTTAATGTCAAACAATAAATCTCAGTGAAATTTGCTGCTGAAACCAATTATCCAAGCAGTAGAATAACTGCTGGTGAAAGGAAACAGGTAATGCCTATGATATCAACAGTTATCTGGAATTAGCTATTGAGGGGAAAGACTCATTAATAAATACACTGATAAAGCCACAGCGTAGAAAGTAATTTATTTCCAGGAAGGACTCTGGAATTTTCTTATTGATTTTCAGTGTCCTTTTAAATTGTGTTTCATTCTCCCTTTGAACATAGAAAGAGACCAATGAATATTTCCTCTATTTTATTAATATCAGAATATAAGGAATTAAACGATTTGACACTGACTTTGCCTCCTCGCTTTCAACTTCAGAGACATATTTTATTTCTTAGCCAGTTCTGAGAACTGGGAAATGCTTTCTTAACACTGTGTCCTGTCCAGAAAGAAAGCCTTCTTGAATTCTGAGTTATGAAGGCAAAACTTTCTTTGGAACTTTGCTTTATACTATGTTGACAAAGAAGAAATGTGGCAAAACTTGTAACGTGCAACAATTACAAGAATTTCTAGTATGGTCTTATCCTGATAGGATAAAGAAAGAGAGTGGGTGAGAGAGATGGGTGTGTGTGTGTGTGTGTGTGTGTGTGTGAGAGAGAGAGAGAATCTTCAATTCATAGATATTGCTATTAAATCACTCACAATATTAAGGATTAGGATTTTAACTTATCCAAAATACTTATAAGGATTTTTTTTTCACAGTGGAGTAAGTACTCCTCAACCATGAAGAAGGATCAATTTGAATCATAGGAACATAGCTGTATCTTGAGACCACAACCATAAGTGAAATAAATCAGAAAGAGAAGGTAAAAGAAATATCACATGGATTCTCTGATATGAGAAACTCAAGGTATAAATAATTTAAAAGGAAAAATAAAGATGATCTAAGGCGCAGGAAGACAGACTGTATGGAGGCCGGAAGCAGGCCTGGAGATGGGAGACGAGAGGGCGCGGAGAGCGGAAGTGGAGGTGAAAAAGGTCGAGATGAGGACGTACGTGGGTCAGTTCCCAAACACGATGCTTTTATTATGCATCACAAACACATACAAATAAAGCTTTTACAGAGACTCTTTCTATATGTCAGGTAATGAGGTCCCAAGTAAAAACCATATTTGAGAAGTAGTTTATATATTGCCATTTCGTTTTCTTTTAATGGGAATGATATGGAATAAAATCTGTTCCTTTGTCTCCAAAATCTCTCTGAAGTGGCACTAAATCTTATAATTTCTTTGGAAAAGTCTAGTTAATAAGTGAATATCTTTATGGTAAATGTAAGAAGACCGTTTTGCTTTGACGCTGGAGAGCGAAGCATGCTTCCCTGCTGAGCCGCTGTTCAGTCATTGAAAATTAATGTTCATTCTCAGTACTTTTCAGTTGTCCTCACAATGCTTTACAAATCCAGAAAATAACATCCTTCACCTGCTTTCCAATGAGAAAAGGAAGTTTTGGATTTTTAAATTTGATATTAACATCTGTTATTTTCTCTTACAGATGAGTCAGCTGAGTTTCCAAAGAGCTAAGCAGCATCCTGCCCAAGGGTTCACAATTAATAAATGTTAAATGAGACAATAGAGACTATTTATGATGGGAGTTTTTACTATACTTCACTGCGTGTAAATATTACTTTCTACCTCACATTTACCCCAGTTTATTATCGCTTATTCCTTCTTCCTCTTTTTTTAAAAAATGGTGAGGAGCCAGGGGATTTAGCTCAGTGCTTCTGGCATCTGCCTTGCAAGCGCAAGGTCCTGAGTGTGATTCCTGGTAAACACATACAACGATACCAGGTGTGGTGACTCACACCCACCAGCACTCAGTACCACATACCACAATGCTGAGTGTGGTGGCTCACACCTGTAATCTCAGCACTCAGGAGGCAGAAGCAAGAGGATTGGTGTGAGTTCGAGGCCAGCCTGGGCTACACAGTGCGCTCAGGGCCAGCCTGAATTACAGACTGAGACACTGTCTAGTTTAAAAAAAAAATGGTGACTTTTGTATGTATGTCTTTTTAACAGATGGATAAAAGCAATGCAGTTGTGGGTAAAAGTTTGAAAAATTAAAAATTAAAGGAATCTCAGATGGTGAAGTGTAATTAAACATCCAAAACCTTGAAAAAAAAAAAGGGTCCACTTCCCTCTGGTGGGCCTTACATGTCAGCTGTATTTCCCAACTTCGGGGCACAGCCTCTTGGTGGGACCTGCTGAGGATAAGGGGTGATGGCAGGGAGATCTCACAACAGCCAGGTCCAGGACAAGAGGTGAAATTCAATCTTCTAAATCCAACATTCTGACTCTTTACAGGTCACTGATCCCAGGGCAATAGCCGCAAAGAAAGTAAGACTCCCACCAGGCAAAGTGTATTTTAGTTTTTTAAAAGTCAGTAAAAGATCAAAAACCAGAATCCCAGAATTGGTAGTGGCAGCAGGGGTGTAATTTGCCTTTGTTTTAGCTTAAAATATGTATGCATTTAATGTTTGAAATGTAATGTTTATTTGAGGGGGTGTATTAAAGTGTTGCTATCATATTTAGTGTCCCTAAGTTACTGAAAAGATTTCAAAAAACTGTTAGGATTTTTGTAAGACAATCGAGGCAAATTTAGTTTGCATTAGTTCCCTGTTTTCTTTATTACTTTTGGGAAAGTAAATTATAATCAGGCAGGTATTACCTTAGGAGAAAAAGTTTATATATAACTGGAGCATCAAAGGGATAATTTTTGGCTTTAATACAATAATTAGATTTATCATAATCAATAAAATCTGTGAGCAGTGTTTATGGAAGTGCCAATTTCCCATTGCATAATGCCCTCTGGGAATCTTAATTTTTAATTCAAAAAGAAGTGGAAGATTTGTAGTACAGATGCCAATAAATGTGTGAGGTTAAAGAAAGCACAAGACTTCTTATAGAAATCAAAGTGAGGCTTAGAACAATTCCTTTTCCATTACTTTCCATATCCATTGGGTCACCATTAACTTTCCAGAAGAATGAGATTGTGAAATAGTAAAGATACAAATCATCCTACTCAGATTGCTGTAATCTGTAAGAAACACTAATGTTTGATGATTAATCTTTCACCATCTTGAACAGTGAAGAGTAGTCATGGGTAGGGAATATTACGGTTTGCTTACAGATGCATGGTAAAAAAAAAAAGTGTCTCCGAGTTTTAGTGTTATTATACTTTGAAACTATACAAACACCAAAATTTGGAGTGGAATGTGGGTTCTCACAGATTTAAAAAATAAGCCTGGAAACCCAACTACCAAAGATAAAGGTATTTGTTAGCAGTACGCAGTTTTTGTTCTGCTTTGTGTGGATTGGAAATAGTATGTGATGCATGCATCAGTTTGGTTGTAATGAATCTCTCATTCTCCACTCCTCTCAGCACCTAAGACCTTTACAATATGAAATTGCAGTTCCTTTTATCAAGCAAGGAGCCTCTTAATCTACCTTCTGAGTCCAAATTGGCTTCGTGTCTTATCTGGGTCAGAAGAGTGCAGTGGGAATGATAGCATTCCAACTGAAGTGTAAAGAGACATTGTCCATTTTCACACTGTGTGTCAGTATGCTGTCCAGCCATCTAACATAATCCCTACCCAGGCTATTGGAAGATGAGAGAATGCACTGAGCAGCAGTGAATTTTCATAGCTAATGTCATCCGAGAGCAGGCAGTTCCCACGTGTACTGGTTAACTTTCTCATTTCTGGGATAAAAGTACCCCACACAAACAATTTAGAAGAGAAATTTAATCGGACTCACAGTTTTTGAGGGTTCAGACCATGGTACCCAGCTTTAAAGAAAGAACATTATGCCAGAAGTGTATCCTGGAGCAAAGCTGCTCAATTCCGAGAAGCTGGAAGCCAGAATAGGGCAACAGCAGGGGACAAGAAGGGAACAGGGACCAGGTATAGCCTCCGAGGTAGTGTCCAAACATCATCACAACAGTGCTTTTCTAACTTCCTACATTGTTCTTAAACCAACCAAATTGACAATCTAGTTCACCTGTTACATTCTGTCCTTGTTGACTTGACAGCCAAAGATGTAATAATCCACACTTAATCTTTAAATAACAGCAATAATAAATTCATAATTCAACCTAACAGGATACAACTATCCCATAAGCAATGGAAAATTCACCAAGGGCTTCCCCAAAGTCTCCTCAGTTCCAGCACTGTTCAAAAGTCTAAGTCCAAATTCTCCTCTGAGACTTAAGTTCTTAGAGGTAACACTTGAAAATTCAAGCAACAAGTTATATGATCCTAATGTATAGTCCCATAGTATAAACACTGTTATTTTGAAATAGAAGGATAGAAGTATAAAGACAAGAATAGGACTAATGCAAGAGAAACCCAGCAGAGCAAACAGCAAATACTGTGGCTCCATGCCCAACATCTGGAGCTTGTAGGAGTAAGATGTGGATTCCAAATGGCTTGGGCATCCCCACCACTATAGCCTTATTCATTGCAGCCCACATGGCCTTTCTCTTGGGCTGACTCTGCTCATTGCCCATGGCTTTCCATAGCAGATGTCTCATGTTCCTGCTGTGTCTGGTTTCATGAGGTCTCTACTGTACCTTTGGCTTCATTCTCCCAGCTTCATCCCCCCTCTCACTGGGAATTTGCCCGAGCTTCCACACAGCATTCTGAAATCTAAGTTGAAGCCTCTGTAACGCCCAAACTCCCATCTGCAAACCCCAAGAAAATACCATCATGTAGATGATCCCAAGGTCTTGTGAAGCTCAAGCACTAATAAGGCTCCCTTGGACCACTGTCTATAGTGACCTCTAGATACCTGGCTGGCTGAGCACAGTGAAATAAATCCCAAGGAACCAATTCCCTAGGTGACCCTTGTCAAGTAAGGGGCCCAGGGGCTCTCTCATTGAATGAAAAATTTACACTTTTAGTGTATTCTTTTTTTAAATTTAATTCTTTATTGGTACACTTTATATACATCTCATAAACACATATAACATTGGGGAAATTGTACCAGTATATGACACAAGTTAATTCTCATTTTTACCCATATCCCTACCCACCCACATCTCCCCACCCCCTTTATAATACTCTTTTATTTTCTTTCTGAATCATATTTATTCCTTCCCTTCACTACATTCCCACACCAAATTTCCTATGGAAATTTCCCACTCTATAAAAGCTGTCATATTTTCTAGAGCTCTTTTGCATCTACAGGTGTTCATGTCAAAGAGAAGATCTGGTATTTGCCTATCCGTGATCTATTTAGTTCACTTATTAGTATATCCTCCAGGTGACTTTTAGTGTATTCTTGAGCCTTTCATGGGTGGAATCCTGAGATTTCTGAGGTGGCCTCAACTTACCTTTCTTCTTGTCTGTCTACAAGGCACTTAATACTATTTTAATGGTGCTAATTACTTCAGCAACTACATTTGGTTTGGCTCCAATTTTACACTTGCTTCTTTTCAGATTAAAATTTATAATTTTTTTATATTGATGCTGTACTTTTGCTCCTGATTTTCTGAATCTGAGTAAATCTGACTGAAAGCAGTAATACCCAGATTTCAAAATGAATATTGGACTGCTCATCTACCTCCTAATCATTTGGGCTCCCAATTTTAATTTCAGGCTCACATAAAATCTTTGTATATAAATAAAATATAGACAAGTTCCTTGACAGACTATAATGCTCATGGCCTGTAGTCTAATTCTCAATAGATTATCCATCCCCAGCTGAGCTTCATTAGTCTGGCCTTTACTCTCTGCATTTCTATCAGTATTTTGATATTCTAAACTATGACCCGAGTTTTCAGTATCCTCTGTTCATAGCAGTCTTCGGTTTCTTTAGCCTGCATCTCCAAACTTATGTAAGTTAGTTCCAAAGGCTAATGAAACACACAGTAGGGTAGCAATGACAAGGTAGCACATGGTCAGGTAGTTACAGCAAAGACTTCACTTTTCTGGAACTAATTTTCTGTATGAATGGACTTTCCTATTGCTAGGATAAAATATCTGACTCCTGTAATTTAAAGGAGAGAGATTTAATTTGGCTCATGATTTCAAAGGGTTAAGGTTGGCTTGAGAGTATTTTGGTAGAAGAGGATCATTTGAGACAAGCTGCTTACTTCATGATGGCCCTGCTCAGCCATTGGTGCAAGCAGCAAAAAAGCTCCAAAGGAAAAGGGGCCAGAGACCAGACATCATACCCAAGGTCAAATCACAGTGACCCATGAAGACACACCTGGAAATCTGTTTTGTAACGCCTGAGTAGCAACTGAGTCAAGTTGACAATTAAACTTAACCATTACTGAACTGACCTATGGATGAGTAGGCAATAATAAACACTAGTAGTTTTACTGAGTGTGATAGTGTGATAGTTATTTCTACACAAGAAAAAACTATTTGATATAATGCATTAATTATACATTCAGAAAATAACATTAGAGTTCGTTTGTAGATTCTAGACAGTTTGCTGAGCGCTAAATAGGTATGAGGCAATGAGAAAAGCATGTTTCCTACTGTGTGCTAAAAGCCACCCTTCTGTGAGTATAGCTGGTGAATCAAGGTGTGTTAGAATTAAATTTTGATGTTGAATTGTGACTCAAAATCTCAAAATATACCCTTATTTTAAAATAAGCTTTACAGTAATAATCAAGTTAAAATGATGTTCCTATGGCAGACTCTACTACACATGACCAATGTTCATATGCAAAAGGGAAATTTGGAAACAGAGTCAGATACTCAGAAAAGTCAGTATGAAAATACAAAAAAGAGAATTGCCACCTGACTTGAGTGATGAGGCCACAAGGGAAAGGCCAGCAAAGATTGCAGAAAGAGACTAGAAGTTACAAGAGGTAAGGAAACCCTTCATAGAGAGCATGACACTGTCAGCATACTGACCTTGGACTTCTGGTGTTCTGAAGTCATAGGTAGAGCCAGGGATGTAGCTCAGTGACACCATGCCTGGGTGGCAAGAACAAGGTCCAGAGTTCAATACTGATTTAAAAAATTAAAAACAAAAACAAACACAAGGAGCAGAATTCAGAGACAATAAATATTTGTTGTTTTAAACTCTTCAGTTCTGGTACTTTTCAATGGGGGCCATTCACTAAAATATCAATGGAAAAAAGTATGTCAACCCGCAGTCATAAGAGGATATGCTTTATATTAAAACTTTTGAGATGAAAATCTATAACATTTTGTGATATGGTTTCTACATGAAGACCAATATTCACAATTTGTATAAGAATCATAAGAGGAAATCTGACATTAATCCAATATTTCCTCAGATACTTGAGGGCTTTGTTTAATCTTTGGAAATAGAAAGTTTTGAATATTAAGTGAAATTTTAGAAATTTTGATTTTTGTTTCCTGACTTGAAGTAGCCTCCCATTATTTGGACATTCTGCTAACAAAAGTACCACATTTGATTTCAAAACTAGATTTAAGGTTCTTCTTGTAAAACTTAGAAATGAAGTCTCTCCTAAAAATAAACATTTTTATCAGTTGAGTATAATTATTTAACTTATCACCAAGTTCACTTGAGCCAGTTTTATAGCAAGAGATACTTAAAATTTTTCAGTCCAAAGTTTGTTGTGCAGAGAATTCCCTTTATCCATGGTGAAATTCTTTCCTATATAAATGAGGAATTTTGGGCTGGAGATTTAATGGTTCTAGCACCTGCCTAGCAAGTGCAAGGTCCCTAGTTTGATCCCTGGTAACCACATACAGCAATACCGGGTGTGGTGGCTCAAGACCACCGGCAATCAGTACCACATACCACAAATGCCGGACTTGTTAGCTCAAGCCTGTAATCCCAACACTCGGGAGCCAGAGGCGGGAAGATTGCTGAGTTCGAGGCTTGCCTGAACTACATAGTGAGCTCAGGGCCAGCCTGAACTACAAACAGACTCTGTCTCAAAAAAAAAAAAAAAAAAAAAGGGAAATTCTTCCCCATAAAAAGAGCAAAATTCTTCACTGTAAAGGGAAATATTTTACATCTTCAATTTTAAATAAATGTACCGAGCCATTCAATTCATCAGATTTTCACTCTATTCTCTTTAGGGGAAGTATTTTACACCATTATGTATGGGCTGAAAGCCAACATGGCATCACACTTATAACTCAGAACCTATGCATGAAAAGTTAATTAAATATACTGAATCAGTATCAGAATTACTCAGTGTGCTCTGATGTAAGCAAATTAGGGCTCCTTGAATGTTCCCAAAACTAAAGTATTTGGAGGTAACATTTTTCTTTCTTTTTCTGGAAGCTCAAGATCTTCTTGGCGAGAATTTTATATTAGTGCACACAAATACATTTTCCTTAGATCCCTATACACCTCTAATATGAGTCTTAAAATAATTATTACTATTAATTATAGAGATGGGTCAAGGATGCTATCCCCATTTTCTTTTTTTAAACAGCTAATGATTTGGGAAGCACTTTGAGAGAAGAGATGATGAGGTAGTCAAGATAGTTTGCACACTGTGCATCAAAGTGACACCTGAAAGTTTCTTTAGAAGATGCACACAAATGATAGTATAATGGTCTTGTTCAGGTTGGCTGGTTAAAGGAAATGCTACTAGAAGTTTTTCTTATGGAACATGTATTAAGACACTCTAGCCAAACTATTAACAACACAAAACCACAACCTGTTAAGAACATTAAAAGAAACTGATTAAGTTTGGCATGGTAGAAAAACTCACAGAAAAATTAAAATATAACAACAGCACACACCAAAATAGAGGAAGCCTTCTGATTGGCCACTATTTAAAATCATTTAAACCACTTAATGAAAAACATGACTCAGAACTTTAGCATGTAGGCAAAGCAGAAACAAACATTTCAGTTCCTTGGCAAGGTCAGAGAAGTTATGGTAGTACAAGGCTGCGTGAAGTAAGAGGCCTAAAATAGCAAGCTGTAATCCTAGCTCGTAGATTTACAAAGAAATTATCTTTGCTATATTAGAGGGAAAATTGTCTTTTTGATTAGAAGTGAAAGGAATGTCATGTGACAAATATGAAGAGTTGACTCCTAAATGCTGGCAGTTCCTTAATATGGGATGTGTGAGTGTGTTTGTGTGTGTGTGTGTGTGTGCACACTTAAGGGGACTATATCATTTTCTGGGGTTCTCCTAAAGAGAAGTTTAATTTATTAAGTGTGCAAGTTGAATTCGGGTGCCTATACTCTATGGAGCTCTGGAGACATAATTGTGATTGGGCCATGACGGGTAATTTTCAGCTTTAATTCTCCTTTGAGTGTTTGGATTCATGGGTGATTGTAATTGCGACTCATGGCTGAAAGGTTGAAAAGTCGTGATAAACAATTCATTCATTGTCTTACTCACATCTGGGTTAATTTTTCTTTCTTGGAGAATGCTGTACCACTCTGTTCTTTACTTCTTGCCACAAGATAGCAATGCCAATTTCCTTCTGTTTACTTGGAAGTCTTGAGGCTGATATATTGGTGCTAGCCACAAATTAATGGAATTCTTTCCAGCTTCAATGTTTTTGGATCATAGACAATAAGCCAAAAACACTGCACTGGTTTGGCTGTTTTTCTCTTAATTATGTGTCATTCTCAGAGATGATGTAAACACAATTACTAGCTGAAATGACCATAACATTTAAGATATTTCAAAGAAATGGATGAAATTATTATGGAAAGAAGTGGGTCAAAAAAAGTTCTCTGCATTTGAATCCAGAGGGGATATTATCTTATAAAAGAAAACATTCAAGAAAGGAAAATACTTAGACTAAACTGTGTTCCTGCTAAACAGAATAGGATAGACATTGAGATCAGGGGTAAGGAATCTAGCTAGTGTCCTCAGGTTTACATCTGGCCTGTGCTCCCCGGGTTGTTTTGGGTCTGCTGTGATAATCACTGGGAAAGAAAACTGGGTGGAGGAAGTGCTATGCCAGGTTCCCAGGGTCCATTTTGAAGTAGAGGGAGATTCTGAGGCCAGGTCACCTGGCTAATCTGATAATGAAGCATCTCATGCATTTGACTGTTTCATTTTGAATGTAAAAGAGTCCTAAGGTGTTTAGACAACAGAGGCTATCTGCATAAACATGCTCATAAATGAAAAGGACAAGGAGACCCATAGACTGAAGAACAGACTCTTTGGAATACTAATTTTGGACTCTTGTGTCTTAAAATCCATACCGTCTCACCTTGTACTTTGTACCTCATTAGCACTCTTAACATTTGTTAGATTGGAATGATCCTGAAATTCATTTGACTATCACTTCAATTTCTCTGAATTAATCAAAATATATTTTTTACCCTTAGAAAACTTCAAGTCAAACTGTGACTTTGACTCTGATAGTGGTCCTTTGCCTAGCCTGCTATTTAGAACTGCATGAGGACATGTGTGCTAAATTAAACCAAAATTTGCCTCAATCTACCTGTATAACTTGATCTTAAGACTTTAGCTAGAAAACAGCAACTTAGTACATAAGCAACTTAACTGAGTTCAGAGTTTTCTAAGAAAACTGCTGAGTGCAGCCAATCATAGTACTTAAGCTTCAGACGATCAGTAGCTGCCAACAGATGAGACCATGTCCATATAAGGCAAAGATCATATTGGATAGCTCTTATTGAAGGCAAATGCTAAGCTGTACACAATCACACTTTTTAAAATATCATCTCTGTTTTCCTTTTATAAATTCCTCCTGCCCACAATGCTGACTGTACCTATTTGAATCTTTGTTGCCTTGAGGTATTGCCTGACCTATGAATTGTTCACCATTGAAATAACCACTAACAAATTTAATGTGTTAGAAGTTTTTGTCTTAATATGTGTGTTAATATTCAGAGTGGGGCCCTACACCCAGAAAAACAGATGTGGTCATTTTGTGGTGACGCTTGAGTACAGGTGTCTTTTATGAGCCCCTCAGATGATTCTACTATCTAGCAATCACTGAAAACTGCTATAAATCATGGAACGTGAAAAAGTGAAATACTGATATAATTGAAGGACCCTTTAAAAAATTTGACTTATCTTTTTTTTTCTGTGTGCTGTCAGTATACTTTATTTCATTTTCAAAGTTCTTACATCTTTTATCAAAAACATCTCTGTTAATAAATATCATAAGGTGTAGGCCCAAATGAACAAGTAAAACTTTTCACTGCATAAATTTATTTTGAAAATCTTACTAAGAAGTTGAAAGTGCAAGATATGAACATATGCTTATTTTGGAAGAGAAATAAGAGAAGAGCATGTGTGAGTTTCTCTAAAGTCATCCATTTTACCAAAATACATAAGTTAGTAGGGAAGAGAGGTGGTCATAAACATGAAAGTATATGTTCCAGTTGTTGCAGTGAGAGAAATTATTAAAGTTTTAGAAGGAGGAGATGGGGTATATACGTAAAATAATTGAATAGAAATAAAACACAATACTGAATAAATTGAACTTGTGCCAAAATTTATGTTTCTCAAGCTCACATTCTTTCCACTAATGTTATGACTGAGGAGAGAAATGAAATGCAATATGTTGACTGTATGAAAAACAGGAAGTTTCCAAAGTTTAGATTTATTATTTACTATTAGGGAAAGAAAATAATCACCATATAATAGCTCTCGGAAAAGAAAGAAACATAATGAAGGCATGGATGAATAAAATGGCTGTTGGAAAATGTCAGAGTCCTGAAATCTGATGATACGAGGCAATCTTGTACTGTCTGAAATGACGGGCAGGCAGAAATTCTCCTCTCCATCCTGAAAGTCATGAAATCATCTGGTTATAAATCAGGTCCAGAAAGGGAAACCAGTAAGCGGACCACATCCTTCCGGTGGTTTTGAAAACTCTATCCTGCCTTGCTTGCGAAGAAATATCTTGATTATGAGTGATCTATCGTTTTCAACCCTACAATGTTACGGAAATCAACAGTCTTTTAACTATTTACCTAAAATGTTTAATGCTCAGTTAAGACTTTCTCTGGTGCCATGAGAAGGTGAACTCTTGCTTTATAAGCATTTTCTCCAGTAGCCTAAATCTAAGATACTCCCTTTCCATTTAATGAAATATTCCATCCTTTGTTTTATTCAGACTTTAAATCGGTTACCAACTTTGGTAGTGAGAGGCCGTGAATGTCTGAGTTCCTCCCTCGGCTCTGCATTCCCACTGAATGTTTCTGCATATTGATGCAAATGTAGCTGGCCTTCCATCCTGCAGAATATTCTTAATTGCTGTCTCTACAAACACCTCATTTTTCCCAGACACGCCACATTCCGATGACCTGCTCTCCTCCCGGAAAACTCCCAAAGCCTTCAGGATGGGGACCCAGCAGAGTCTCCCGGTGATGTTCGTCACCCATGCCTGGCCAAGTTAGCTCTTTGTCCTTGGTGAACAGTGAGCTGCTATGAAATGAATTGCACTGTATTTTAAATTAGTTGTTTATACATCAGCTGGAAACCCTAATTTTTCCTGTAATATTTTAAATCAAACTATGAGTTCAAGTTCTAATCAGTCATTTTAAAACTTAGTTGCTGTGATGTAAGTTAGCCCTGTTTATTATGGATAAAAACCAAACAGAAGCAAAAAGAAAAAACATCACATCCACTGGAGAAAACTACACTTGATGCTGTATCTACAAGCTCCAGGTCTGCAGAGTTCAACGGTGAATCAAACATTTGGAGAAAAAATTGCATTTGGGAGTGGGGATACGACTCAATGATAGAGTGCTTGCTTTGCATGCATAAGACCCAACGTTTCAATCCCAGAAGCCAGAAAGAACCACATGTACACTGACTATGTAGAGACTTTTCTTTTTGTCATTATTTCCATTGTAATGCAGAATGGCTATTTATGTAACATTTGCATTGTGTTAGTAAATATAAGTAATCTAGAGATAATTTGAAGTGCATGGGAGGATGTGTATAGATTATATGCAAATTCTGCAGCATTTTATATTAGGGATTTGAGCAACTAGAGATTTTGAAATGCATGGGGGCAGCACTGGACTCAGTCCCTTACAGATACTGAGAGACAAGTGTGCTTCCAGTGCTTGTTTTATTTCCTTCTTGAAACCAAGCTGATTCTATTGAATTTAGGTTGTTTTCAGGTATTTGCTCTCTAACTAATATTTGGCTGTTATCCTTGCATGCAGGTATAAGCATCCTTAGTTATATTTTTCAACTATATGTTGAAGGGAAAAATTGTTAGAGCAAACAGGAGGACTTGAAAAACTCTGCTCTGCTTTGTATTGCAAAATGACATCTTGAAAGGTTGTTCTAGTGGCCTGTATGAAAATTCCCATGTGCTCTGAAGGTATTGTTTACATTTCTGCCTTTCTATTAGGGCAAAAAAGGCTTTTTCTTCATTTCCCATTTTCAGTGCCGAAGGCACTGTCTGCTATGGTAGGCTGTCAAGGTCAGTCAGCAAAAAGTAGATGAACAGAAGGATGAACGTCATGTACTGGAGCAAATTCTCAATGTTGAGCATGATCGTGATGTGTATATATATATATATATAATGTACCAATAAAGATTCAATTTTTTTTTAAAAAAGAAAGGTAAATTTATTTTCACTTTCAAACCAAAGCGCCTATCTCAGCCTTTGAAGTCAAGTGTTATTTGGAAAGCAGATGGCATAGCTGGCTCAATTTCTTCATGTCCTCTTCAGCATCCTTGTCTTGTGCTTGTGTCATTTGGGGGTATATAGTATTTCTCCTTCTCTCAATTTATAACTCATCTTTGGCGTCATCCAATATCTATCAGTGGAAATGATGACCTTATTTCTCTGGTCCATACTCAAGGCTTTTATTTGCCTTGTTACATATTTGCCATTATCAGGAGAACATACCCCAGGGACAGATGCCTCCCAGACTGAGCTGTGGCATTAAACATGGGAGGGAACATGAGTAAACAGTATGTCCAGCTTCCTGTTCAGTGGTCTCAGCTAAGCTGCGTTTGAGTAAGAATCTTCTGGGGTAGCACGATCAAGCAGCATATCCTCCTGACTAAACCAGACCTAGATCAGTCAAACCCCAACTATCCTGTAATAGGTGTGAACTATAATTACCCTTCCTATAGGGTAATGTTTTGGAGTGGTTTGCTAGGTAAGATTATTGTAGTCTTCCTGATAAATTGTTCCTATAGGTATAAATATCTCTCAGATGCAATTTTCTTCCAAGACACTCAAATATGAAACAAGTTAGAAAACCTCAGAGGTCCTATTTCTGTTCTGTGGTTTAGACTCAAGGACAGGGGATATTATTCAGACATAAAGGATTCATGTACTGCAGTCAGTGAGCTTTTGGAAAGACACAGGTTCACATGATGCTTTTAGCCATTTAATGAGTTCTGTGATATATATCACCTTATGTGTCAATATTTTATAATTTATTTTCTAAGGCAAAGATATTAAAAGTCCTGCCTCATAACACTGTCGTTAAAGTTGAAATACATGGTATATAAAGCACCTTTGGATGATAGTCACTTCATCTAAATAAACTTTCTATGAAATTTAGTATTTAGGAATATGTACATACTATATCTACACATTCACATAATCAGGTAAAACATTTCTCACCAATTTTTCTTTTTAAAAACTATTTTCATGACACCTTAGAGTATTCTAGGTTTTGCCCTAGAACATTTATTTCCTCAGTGATTGGACAGATATTGGTTATCCATAATGAGTCTGCTGCTTATGAAAAAGCCTAGTAAAAGCCTAAAAGAAATTGTGATGTTTATAGTCTCAGCCTTGTTATGATTCAGCATTGATACTGCTGCATCTTGTTCATTGGTAATTTTAAAAGCCCCTTTGATATGTTGAATGTTACTGAAGTGTTCAAAGTTAAAAAAAAAAACCTCATGAAGACATTTGAAAAATTGTAAAATCTTGTATTTCATAAGATTATGCAATTTAAAAAATTATTCAAAATGCAAACTAATTCACATATATCCTAAGACCAGATGGGGGGACTACAGTACAAACTATCAGTTAAAAATAGTATCTGTACAAAAATGACAATGTCTAAAAGGTGCCATTTAGCTGAACTGGCATTAGAAGGGGGAAATTGAGAAAAATCCAGCCTACAGCCAGAGCCAAAGTTCCTTCAGGTGTGGTTTGCAGCAAATGGGGTCAGAGAGCATAAGGGACCTTGGCTGGGAGCAGGAAATGGCCCCACAGGAATTGAACCTGGAGACCGGGATAGGGTTGGAACAGGGTAGGAAGTGACCTTTGAGAGAGCAGATGACTGAACTGGAATTTGTCTTCTGAGGAATGGCAAACCCCTGAAGAGCTTTAAGCAGATACATGAAGACCATTCTGGCAGTGGTGTGGAGCAAACAGAAGAAGCAGTCCCAACGGGGGAAACTGACTGCAAGCTTTTGTGATGGACAGTGAAGAAGGTTCTCTGCTGAAAGAAGTGGTCCAGGGAAAGCCAACCAGGCTGATACAGCACCTCCATCGAGTGTGTAAGACACCTATCAAGAAAGAGGACCTGATCAGAAACAGGACCTTAGCTAGTGCATAGAACAGGGTCCCGCCCCTGAACAAATGGGGCTGCAAGGAGCTAGATAGATTAACCATTGTCCTCAGTCAGGTCCAGAGAAGAATCTAGAGCCAGACAAAACAAACTCACCTGGAGCAAGTCCAGGCAAAGGCTTCAGCTTGTTTAGGCTGCACAAGTTGGCCAAAGGCTCACATTGGCGTCACCAGAGGTGAATTCTGACTTGTCCCTTGCGTGTGGCAAGGGACTTTCCATGCACCATGAGGGGCATAGGTTCTTTTTGACTTGCAATGACAGAAGGCTTAGCCAAGCAGGTTTCAGACTGAGGTCTCAGGCTGGAACAGACAAGCATGAGGGCAAAGTGCCCTCCTTCCCTTGTAAGGGTAAGAGGTAGTGGTAGGTATAAGGTTTCAGCAGTGTGCTGGAGAAATCAAGTGCTGCCCATACTTAAAAATAATCTTTCCTTTTGCAAAACTACCCGCTTTATAATTTGAAAATATTCCTCCTCTCTTCTTTGCATGATTTCTTTTTAGTGTTTTATAATCCTTCCATAAAGTTGCAATTCAGACCTGTAATAGCTGACCAGATTTTCCAAAAATCTGATCCAAATCCTGGCTTGTACACATTTGAATGATCTTGAATCCAGTGATTTTTATCCAACTGTGAAATTCATGGTATAGTCTTATACTCCACAAATTATTCTTTGGATTGGAATAATCAAAACTGTAAGTGTTCTTTAGAATAAACCCCAATTTAAATAAAGTACATGACCTTGTCTCTTTGTTCATATGTAACCAAGTCTATTTCCTTTTACCAATGAATGTTATAATTCAAAGAATTTAAACATAAGACATGATCAGACATTTATATAATTAAATTTGCTCCAATTAAATTTATTTAGTGTTTAGATCAGGTGTCATAGGGAGGAGGAGATTCAGATAAACTTTACATTGACATGTGTGGTTTGAGACATATCTTGGAGTTCTAAACTCAACGAAGTCATAAAGAATTTACCCCACAAAAGATCATGTGGTTGATAAGCCAAGGCAAGCCCTATTAATAACCTCTTAATTCTCCCGTTTTTTTTTTTTTTGCGAACAATTTTTTAAAAACATACTTCATTATCTCATTCCTCAGTGTGCTCATTCAAAAAATAAAATGACTGCACAGTGGTATTCTGTGAGCTAATTATATATCTATGAAGTAATTAAAGCAACCGTCAGAACTATTTAATAACATGAAATATAGTTTAATTGCTTCTATTTTATTACTGACACTCTGGGGCTTTTAATTTGCCTGCTAAGATTTCCAAAGCAATGGATAAAATGCATAATTGTGATTAGATGGAAATGAGGACTGTTGTTAGTAAGCTTAACCCAGAGACTTGTACTCAGGCCAATTGAGGGCTGCTTGGTGAATTGAAATGAGACTGAGAATCCCTATGGTGATTTCCATTAAGCATTTCCAGCAGTTCAAAATACCATGGTAAAAACGGATGCAAATCAGTTGAACAAGTAAGTGGTAGCACTGATATCTCATAGTGTCTCCTTTCACTTGTTTTCTCTAAAATTATTTCTAGCAGTATTTTGTTAATCTTCCTATTTTGAACCCTATACTGAGAGTTACTAATCCTTACAGTACAGCAACTGATATAATTTTAAAACTGTGCAAGAGAGAAGAGACATTTTGCATCTTTACAGAGGGAGGGGCAAACCTATTGTTTGAAGAAAGAAAACTGAAGTTGCAAAGAACAGAGAAATAGTGTGTGGATCATAATAGGCGATAAAAGCTTTAATTTCCCCACAGAACGCTAGAGATTGTTTTTGTGGAGAACTAAAACTCCCCAGAAAACCAACTGGTGCATTTCACTGGGCTACCAGATGACTGGCTATGCTTTTACCTAGTTTCATATGTACAAATCACACAAATTTGAAGACCACTTCTAGTCAATGACTGAGTGTTTCTACTGTTAAGTAATAACTGGAAAATCAAGCAATTTCAATTTGAAGAAGTCCTATTATAGGAAAGAGAGAGGCCAAAACAAACAAAAGAAAAGAGAGAAAGAACTAATACAAGGGAAAGAAGATGACTCTCCAGAAATTATTATTAGCCATCTCAGAAAAATATGTGGAGACATTGAAACCATTCCACCTTAAAATGTCACCAAATGTGACAAGCAAATAATTAAAGAACTTGGATAAATCACTAATAGGACAATGTAAATGAAAACTATAGGTGTGTTGAAAATAAATTTGAGGGAAATGATTAGAATACAAAAGTAAAAATAAAATGATATGAGTTCTAGGACAGAACCCATAAATATTTGATTATTCCAGGTGATCTAATATCCAATAAACATGTATTTGAGAAAATTAGAATAGAATAATGAGTAGGACATTACAGTTAAATAATGTAAGAAAATTCCTCAGTGGTGGTGAGACTGAACTATACCTACTCAATATAGTGAATGAAAAAGATTACTATTAAGGCAAGAATAGGAAAAGTGAGACCATAAAAAAGTATCAGGTG
>PVIC010000673.1:42291-111665 GCA_004025085.1 Thryonomys swinderianus | reverse complement strand
AGTTCAGTGGTTTTGTGGTCACGCTAGGGACAGATCAGACTGTCCAAGAGAGGGTGAGACACGTGGCAAGGGCATACTAGGCATACACTCACGCGCCTGTGCCCGCACTCGCAACCTCTGCAGACATCACCAGGTCAAAGTAAAAGACTGTCGGTAGGTGGCTGCTCTTCAATGAAAAAGCATTTGGTCGAGCAAAGCGCAATTTCTGTAGGGGACTTTACCTTATCATGTGTTTGCAGGGAAGTGGAAAGAGCCCAAGAGGGAAGGAAGGTAACTGAACTCCTTTCCAGCACTGAAAAAGTCTAGCAGATAAATGTTCACACTATTTCCAGAGATCCTCAGAGGGCCAAATCCAGAGGAACATGGCAAGTGGAGGGGGAGAGTGCCAATGTGTGTGTGTGCGTGTGTACGTGTGTGTGTGATTAAATGCAACCTAGACACATTTTTAATCAAATGCCTCCTCAAAGGATAGGGGATACTGTGGTTTACGGGATGGGTCATGGAGTGTGAGCTTATAGAACAGCATGGTCTAGGCCTTACAGTGCTGATTCCCTGTGAGATCTACATAAGAAATTTGCAAAGCACATCAAATATGTGTGCTGGGCCTGTTTCATTATTTTCCCCATTTCTATCCTTCTCACCAGCTTGTTTTCCATCCGTGAGTCTCTTTAACCCAAACTCCTCTTCCAGTTCCAGCCTTGGGTCATGGATCTAGACTAAGCCCAAGAGACCACTGCATCTTCCTGGATATATCCTCTGAGTAGTCATGGAAACCAGGATGGTGCGGTCCTGGTCTCCGGATTATACCCAAAGTAATGAGAAAAACATGCTCACTCTTTCCCAGAGACGGACTGCATGTGGATGTGAGCCAGAGGGGATACTGTCTCAGCACAGAGCTGCCCCAGAGAAGTGGGCTTGAGAGCATCACAGTTAGAAACCCGGTCTCACCTGACAACTCTTGCCACTCAGTGGAATTTGCTGCTTGATTACCTCAAAGCGAAGGGCCCAATTTTTATGAATTCACTTAATCTTACCTAAAAGCCCATTCCTGATTTTCTGACCTAAAAGTCCACGTGCAAATGCCTCTTTGTCATGTTAGTTTGCAGATGAGATAGTTGAGGCTTGGAAGGCACCTAAAAGTGAGCAGAGTAGCTAGACCACAAAGCCAGCTTGGAATTTGTGACTCAGATTCCTCTACTCCTCATTTTGGTTACTCTTCTCACCACATCACTGGACACAATACCCAATGCATCAATGAAAGGAAAAAGGGCTTATTTTGGCTCAGGGTTTGGAAAGGCTCCAGTCCAGAGTCTGCTGTTTCCAAAGTGGAACAGCATGGCAAACAGGAAGCAGAGAAATCAAGGGAGGAGGGAGAGAGGTAGCCCCTCCAGGCCATGCCTTCAGTGATCCATTGGACTTTATTTTCCAAATCACATTAAACTCTAAATTAATCAGTGGACTGACGTGTATCATGCTCCCATGATCCATTTGTCTTCTAAAAGCCCCACTTATGAGCACATGAGGCTTTGGTGAAACATGTAGAAATAAATCATAACAATGAAGTTGATCAATGTGTTCTACTACTGTATTCTCAGTGCGGGGAGGGAACATAGATAAGAGACAGAAACTCATAATAATGCCTCTCGATTCCTTCCCTCCCTACCAAACCAAACCCAAATACTGCTGTATAAATCACAAAGGATGAAAGTACTGAGCAGATGTAGGACCAACTCTTTAGATAAATGTTACTATTCTCTCTAGTCAAATTTCTTCAAACTAAGATCAGATGAGCAAGGGTCCTCACAGCTCTTGGGTACTCAGTAAGAGATGAAAGACCTCACAAATATTCCTAACTACTTTTTATTTTGAGACCAGGGTCTCAATATGTAGCCTATGTTATCCTAAAATCCACTAACCCCTTACTTCAGTCTTCTGACTATTGGGATTACAGAAATGTGTCACCATGTTCTGCTCAGCCTCTATTCTTAGAAGAATTCTGGAAATGGGTGAACTCATTTCCCCAATCACTTATGAGTAGTCATCAAAAGTAGACAGTTAGGTTTGCTGGATATTGTGAAATAGAAAATATGCAAAGGGAAATGTGGTTGGAGGGGTGAGTAGTGAGGGGTAAAGAAAAAACATGAGAGTAATTTAAAAAAGGGAAACAGAGCTTATTATTTAGGGGGTGGAGGGTTGTGGGGTGAGTAGTGGAATGGAAAAAAATGAGAATTAAATTGTGTCATACACTGGTACAAATTCCCAATATTGAGTGTGATCACACTGTGTATATACAATGTACCAATAAAGATTAAAAAAATTTTAAAGTAGACAATTAGACTAGAATCACTGGATAGCCTACAACATTCATTGTATTAACTTTTTGTTGCTCATAAGATACCTGACACCCAACACTGAAAAGGAGAAGATGGATAATTTGGTTAATGGTTCAGGGGATTTAGTCAATGGTTAGCTGGATCTAAAACTGGGCATAAAGGGGTCAAACTGTTCACTCCATGGTTATAGAAAGCAAAATACAGGGCACAGAGTGCCAGTGAGAGATCTACCCTCCAACTTGACCCCACCTTCTAACATCCCATTCAGCTATGAACATGAATGACTTACTCGACTGATGAGTATAGTGCCCCTATAATCCAATTGCTTCTTCTTGTGTCTCAAAATCCAATCAAATTGACAAGCTTCACTGTCACATCCAGTCTTGCCCAAAGGACTTTCTCTACTAGACATGTTTGTGCCACAAACATTTCTGTGCCTTTCAACTCAATGGCTGTCATAAAAGAAAAATATCCCTATGGCCTGGATACAAGGTATCCTTACCCTGCCCAAGGTGTGGGCATCTCTGAACTTTTCTCACAAAATGACAATGTATAATTTTGTTAAAGAAATCCACATGCAATCATGCTTGCTCTTGTACTCTAGTAGGGACAGTATTGTTATTACCAAATTAGGAACCTATCCTACATTATTCATTACATGGAGTTCACTACAAAGGCTCATTAGACTCTGGTTTCCTATAGAATCAGGATATTCTCAATAGAAAAAAAAAAAACCTCTGACTTCAAGTCTAGATACTTCTATAAAGAAGAAATCCACTAGCGTATTGTAAATCATCTCTTGTGTAAAGCACCTTAACAAAAAATCTGTAACTGTCACAATGTCCTGTAGTGCATATCACTAATGCATTGCATCTGTAAATTACTAACACCATCACCTTTAATAAAGCAAAAGATTTCTTTCTTCACCGGGGAGTTAGTAAATATTAAAATTCCCTCTTTGGTGCTCATTCTAACTCAAGCAATTATCTATGAGGACTATTCACAATGGACTCAATTTGACAATAATTATTCTCAGTAATGCCAGTTGGTAGTTAGTTTCTGTGGGCTCCTTGCCTCTGCAGGCATAAAAACTAATTTTGATTCCAAGAGCACATGTTTTAAAATTCCCCCATGCCAGTTCATTGCCTAGGAAGACAGCAGGAAAATTCCCAGGTCTTCAATTTGCATACCATGCTTTCTGTCTACCAAGAGGGAGAGATTTCATCCACATGTTAGACAATGAGAAAAGTACAGGAAGTAGAGGGCAAATTTTAGGGAATATGAATGTGTCAAACTAAACTGAGCTGTGTATATTTATCTTTCTGTTTCCTGTACACCCTTTGACAGCTGCCACCAATACAAGAGGCCTCAGTTTCTCTGTCTGTCTCTGTCTCTCTCTCCCTCTGTCTCTTTCTCTCTGTCTGTCTCTGTGTGTGTGTGTGTGTGTGTGTGTGTGTGTGTGTGTCTGTCTGTCTGTCTGTCTCTGTAGGTCATACACCAACTACTCTAATAGCAGGAATACTCTGCCTTCTCTACCATCAGCTCCTAGATAGAAGAGCCTCTCTGTTCTACCTTAGGGCTTCCAGATGTTTTAACCTACATCATGCCTTCAGACATGTATCTATATCTTCGTTACTTAACAGCCATGACTACATTTCGTGTTACAGTGGGAGAAGAAAGAGGCCTGTATGGTAGCTCAGACAATACCCTATCTTTTATGCTTAGCATTGTTAGCAGTGACCACCATGATCAGTAAAGAGGATTCCCTGGTGGATTTTATTTTCTGATTTTTCTTTCCCAACACAAAGCTCTTGAAGGGTGCAGCACTACTTAACAAATGACAGAAACCTTCAGCAATCCTGGCAATGGATTATTGCCTTTTTTTAGCAGTCTGAGACCATGAAGCAGAGATTTTTCTTCACCCAGATTTGGAGTTTTTTTCAGCATTTAAACTTGATTGCCCAGTCGAAGATCAAACTGTGTTTGAGAGAGAAAAAGACAAGACAGATAGACAGAGACAGAGAGAGACAGACAGAGAGGTCATTAAAATTCACTTGATATGGAGTCTCTAGAGAAATAACTGAGCTCTAAACCTACCCACCTCTCCATCCTATGGAATCCAGTAGACTCCCAATTTTGTAGTGACTCGGGGAACAAATGAATGATAACACTCTGCTATCCCTCACCTGGTCCTCTGTCACCAGAAGCTGATGTGCCCTAACAAAGCAGCTTGGCCAGTTCAGGGACTCAACATGTTATCAAGACAGAGAGCAGCAATGCTGGAAGCCAGATTCTCTGGCTTTGCACATGACCTTCTGCGAACAAAGACAGTTCAAATCTCAAAAACACTTCAGCTCGAGGTTACGGAGAAGCAGGCTTCAGAGATGCCAGCAGAAGCTAATAATGGATCTTCTCTGGTTGTTCAGTGCCAGCCACATGAGACAAAGGAGCTAACAAAAATATATCATTGTAATGAGCATGAGCATACATGTGTCCTCTCTTCTTCCCTTTCTCTGCTGTCTGTTATTACAGAGCTCAATAAGTAGGAAGTCAGAGTCAGACGCTCTCAGTAACTCAGCACCCACTGTGACGACGCAGCCCTGATTTGCATTTGCCTCAATCAGAGAGACAGACAGAATTTGGGTCCCAAATGATATATATGTGGTCAAGTCAGAGCCCAATGTTCATGGACCTTCTCTTCATAAGATGCAGTTACATTTCCCAAGGCTGACTTTTGTTTGAGTTGTAAGCCTACAGGCCACAGTCCCCAGCAGCCTTTCCAGAATGATGCAGTTTTACTGGAGAAACTCATGGAAACTTTAAATAAAACCGTTGTCACTTTGAAACTACCTCAGTATTCCTCACAACTAGGGGCAGGCTGTTAAATCTCATCAAAACAGGCAGTGATGTTCTGAAGGGTGAGCATCAGCATGATTAAAATCAAGCCTCATAAACTGGAAACTCCACTGAGAAACCAGGTCTCAGACTGAAGAAAAACAGATAATTCTATAAATGATTACAAGAAGAACTGTTCTTACCATTTTTTTTCTTATTATTGTAAATGAAAAGTCTTGTCGCTGCATTTAAGTCTGCAGCCGGAAGTACTTCAAATAGTTCATCCCATGAGTCTGTGCAACAGAGGAACTGCAAATGTAAAAGGTCACAATGACCTTGACATGCCTCAAGATGATCAAGAGAAAGGAAGGGCTACTGCACAGTAAAGAAGTGAAAGTGCCAAGAGACGGGGTCTTTGGGGCAGACAGAGGCCAGATGGTATGGGACCTCATGGTCACTCGTTTCCTTTTCTTCCTTAAGCATAATGAAACACCAATGGGTGGTTTGAAGCATGAGATAAACTGCACTGATTTGTGATTTTTTTTAAATAAGATTTTTACTGCACACAAAGGCACATGAGAGAAAAGTTATTATCTTAACCATGTTTAGGGATACTTCAATAGTATAAGGGGTAGTCATGACCCTGTGCAACAGCCTCCCAAAATTTTCTCATCTTATGAATCTGAAACTCAGTTTCCATTATCACACAGTTCTTCCCTGGACCCTTCTCCTAAATCTCCATAACTATCATCTACCTTCTGTTTTTATGAATTGGATACTTTAGATATCTTATCCAAGGAGAATCACAAAGTACTTGTCATTTTATATATTGTTTTACTTAGAATCATGTGCTCAAAGTTTATCCATGTAGTATCACATGTCAGAATCTGCTTCCTTTTTTTTTAAATTGAATTCTTTATTGGTATATTTTATATACAGCTCACAATCACACTCAACATTAGGGAATTTGTACCAGTATATGACACAAGTTAATTCTCATTTTTACCCATATCCCTACCCAGCCATAGTCCCTCACCCCTTATATACATGCTATTTCTCTTTCTTTTCAAATCATATTTATCATTTTCCCTCATTACGTTCCCCCACCACATTCCCTTTGAATATTTCCTATTTTACAAAATCTTTTTCAAAGTAAATAATGCATTACTGCTTTGTTGAGAGTATCACTTTGTTTATCCATTTCTTTGGGGTTGTTTCCATTGCTATCACTGTGAATTTTGGTTTCTGTTTTAAATTTTGCCATTATAAAGATAAGGAATTGAGGGCTAGGGATTTAGCTCAGTGGTTCTGGTGGTGTCTGCCTCCAAGCACAAGGTCCTGAGTTCTATCCCTGGCACCACACACCACAATGCTGGGTGTGGTGGCGTGAGCCTGTAATCCCAGCACTTGGGAGGCAGAGGCAGGAAGACTGCTGAGTTCAAGGCTTGCCTGGGCTACATAGTGAACTCAGGGCCAGCCTGAACTACAAAACAAGACCTGTCTCAAAAAAAAAAAAAAAAAGATAAGGAATTGAGGGGGATTTAGCTCAGTGGAGCTGTGCCTTCTCACAAGCGCAAGGTTCTGAGCTGGATCCCTTGTTTGCTTCTACTCCCTGGATAGAGGACAGGGATAATGGATTGGAAGAAGGCAATGTTAATCTTGGGGCATCTAGTTAGGAAGGTCATGGGGTAGGAAAAATAAAGAACAATAACTTGGATAAGTCTATTAGTCAGTATTTTCATCTCTGGGACCATATATATGACATATACAATTTAAAGATGGAAGAGTTTATTTGGGCTCATAGATTTCAGTCCATGGTAAACTGGCTCCAAGGAGGAAGTACAATGGCAGAAGGGCATGGTGGAAGAAAGTTGCTCAGTTCACGGTAGCCAGGAAGCAGAGCAGAGACACAGTGCCAGAGCAGAAAGAGGCTGGGATCTTCTAGAGACCTCAGTTTCAGGCCTGCATGAACTCCAGACAACTTCAGAGGTGTCCTTTACCCATCTCCCAGGCAGCTCTCAAACCAATGAAGATGACAATTAAGCTTCAATGTAACAAGAAGGATATCATAGTGGAAACATGTGGACATGGAGACTTGGATGTGACATAGTAACAGGTAAGACAGGGAGCTCAGCATCTAGCATGTGGTCAGCCATCCATAAAGAGTAGGTGGTGCATGGCCATCTTAACCCTAAGCATAATTAGCTATTATGCAGATGAGTAAATGTGATGGGTCAGGTGAGTCTAGAGTCTACAACAGGCCTGTAGATGTCACAAGTGTATAAAGAGCTTCCCCTTGGCCCTGACCAGTCATCGTGAGTGCTGCTGAAATCACAGTTCTCTCCTCAGTACCATGACTGATTCTGCCTCCACCCAGGCGGTCCATGTACAATACCTGCTGTGCAACAATGTGGATCTAAAACTTGCCTCTTGCTTCCTTTTCTCTGCAGCTATATTTGCTTACGCCCACTCTTTCCTCCAATCTCTGCATTCCCCTAGGTGTCCTCCTTTCTCCCAGGGTGGCTGTCTTATTTCCCCACCCCAGGACATTTGCATGTGCTAGCCCCTCCTATGATGTGGAAGTCTCTTCCTTTCCACTACCACTTTAGCCTAAGTTAAGTGGCTTCTTCCCCTCCACCCTCTGCTCAGCATCCCTTTCTTAGTAGAGCACACCTTGATGTGTTCATGTTTAGATGATTTCCTTTGCTAACTGCTTCTCTGGCACCAGAAACCGTGTTTAAGACACTTCTCTGAAATTGTGGTTACAGTTGTACTCTCACATTTCACACGCAGGGATCTAAGCAACCATGGAAGGCAAATATCAAGAGGACAAGAACTGCCTGTATTGAATATGTACACACTCCTTTGGTCATTATTCCCCCACATAATGCAATGGGGCAACCATTTGCATCACATTTATACTGGGAGCATTTACACAGTGCTAAGTATTACCAGGAATGTAGAGATGATTACAGGAAGATGAGCGGAGACTCTGTATGAGAACCACGCCATTCTGTATAAAGGGTTTGGGCATACATGGGTTGTGTCCAGGGTGGTGCTGATACTAGTCTCCATGGATACTAAGGAAAGATAGTATGGGTTTGCCATGGTGATTACACGCATTGGTTTTTTGCCAAACCTCCTATCTGAACACTTTGCTAAATGCTTGACTCTTTGTCTGTACGTTCCTGAGTCCAATCTTCCCAGCCCTTTTGTCCATCATGTACCACTGGCACCCAAACAATCCGAGTAGGACCTCCTGCATACAAAATAGATGAAAAGGTAAATGAGGAAACCCGTCCACTCCCACGCAACATCCTCACGCATATGAATTCCCTTCACTGAACTCCTGTTCGGTGTGCATTCAGGGCCGTAACGTAGCAGTTTTTCCTGTGCATGTCTACGGTGTCTCCTCTGTTCCCTAGATGGGTGGGGGTCCCGAGGCTGGCACAAATGCCTTCTTCCCCATCATCTCATCTCTCTTCCAACACATCCCAGTGCTCCAGTCTCTGCTTCACTGAGGCCAAGGAGAAGTGCTTGAAAGCCTCATGGAGAAATGCCTACTATTTTCTACCATGCTTTCATCGGGATTTCTAAAATGCATATTCTCTTAGATCTAATGGAGGCATTTCATTTTCCAGTACTATTTTTTTCTTGCTCGGTAAATAAAAAAGTCCTTCCCCAAAGCCATTTTTTTACCAATCATAAATATGTGTATTTTTAGATTCCTTTATAAACAAAGCTCAATGGAGTTATGAATGTCAGTGAAAATGAGTGTCTACAAGCTTTACATTCCTGCTACTGATTGTGACATACTGAAAGTGACAACTACATAAAAGTGATTGACAATCAGCGGCTTACAGGAAAACTCCAAATCCATCCACTGGGCAGGAAAATGCAAAACTAGGGCAGAATCCCCAAGTCTGGGGGAAGAGAAAAACAACCACAGTAGACTTTGTTTTCAAAGAGAACTGCCAATTTGGCAGGCTCTCCTCTGCTGCTGCAGAAGAGTGTGCAAGTATGCAATTAAATGCGCGTACCTGGGCTTCTCAAAAGACCAGTGAGGCTATGGGAGAGCTCATACTCACGCCCGTCTCTCTACCCATTTAAAGAGCAAAATAGGACTTAGTGTCGGAGACCAGAGGAGACTCGAGGCCTAATTGGCCACCTCTGTGAGCACAAAGGAGCAAGGTTGCACTCAGGGCTGAGTGCACATCAGGGGACAGTTAAGACAGCTGGGGTGAAGTTGTTTACCAGAGTGGGTACTAATAGATACGGGAAAGCAGACGAAGCTTGTGTCACTTTGATTGTTTGTACCCGTGTTTGGGCGAATAAAGGCAAGAGGAGCAAGAGGCTCCCGGCTGACTGCGTGTTAGGCTGGCTCCGTGCTCCTTTGTCATTTAGCCTCGTTAACCCCCTATCACGGAGAACAAAGTAGCGGGTCTAGGACCTGGAACAAGGCTGACGGGGTGAGTCTGCTACAGGTAGCCCAACATGGAGCTTGGGACCCTGGCGTGGCTACAAGGTAGTATATCTGAAAAGTGGTTCTGTTCCCTGTACGTAGAGCACTTTTGTGATTTCAAGTGCCATTTAGTTTCTCATAGAAAAGCGCTTCTCACGGTTTCCCTGCCCCCAACACCTGCACCCACGAGCCAGGGAAGCATGAACCAGTACAGACAGAATCAGAAAAGCAAACACATTAGATTCCAAATGATCTCTGAAATAAACTGGCTGATGTTTAAGGGCCGGGGAATGTAAAGTTGAAGCTGGATGCACCAGCGCTCCTGATCCAAAGCAAATAGATTCCCACCAGGAGGGCTGTGAGGACGTTCGGCAGCAGACACACTTGTCAGCGCACGGCTCTATCGTGCAGGCGGGCAGAGCTCCCCGGAGAGGTGCGGGGCCTTATCTTGGGGATGCACAGTATCACTAGAGGCGTAGGACTACCTTACCTCTGGGCTCCGTTCCACTAAAGGGAGGAAAGGGGAGCAAATTACTAGCACAGCAAGATAAGAAGAGATGCAGAGTCACAAGCACAGGGAAGTCTGTTCTTCTGAACCAAGAGACTACTTGGATTCCACCTGCGGTGATGACTTTAAAAAGATTTTGCATAAGGGGAGCCCTTCTCAGGGGTCCCCTGTGCCTTCAGTGTAGGTTTTGTCTCAAGGAAAGCTGCGGTGACTGCAAACCATGACCGCTGGTCTGTCCCATCCCTGCATACATTTTCAATGTGTCTGTGGTGCTCTCCTTCACTACATGTGGCCAACAAGACATTAGAAAATGTGACGCAAGTTGTGGCTGGAACGTGCTCAGGAGTCAGGAACTGCCGGTAACTGCATTTGAAACTCTGAGACTACGGCTGCCTCTCTGACCCAGCCTGGGGAGCTAAAGAGGTCCCGTGGCAGAAAATTGAGGTACCTCAGCAAATCACCTGAGCAAAGACATTCAAGACCATCCTGCTGGAGTAGGATAAGTCAACTCAGGGGAAGCCAACAAGCCGCTGCCTCACTTGAGCCTATATTGCTGACCCAGAAAAAATGGGAGGTGACAAATGACTTTGTTTTGAATTGCTACACATTTGAATTATTTGTTATGCAGCTAATGCTAACTATTACAGTAGCACGTATCTGATGACTCTCTGGGCTTCCACAGTGTTATTCATCACATTTAGTTTAGACAAACAGAAAGGAGACATGCAGACTTTTCTTAAAATTTATTTTTATAAGAAAAAGAAATGAATGCCCATGGCAGAGAAATCAGTAAATGCCAAATGGCATACGATAAATTGTTCTGCACTCCTGCCATGAGATTGTTACATCTTTACTCCAATCTTTTCAGAACATATCGATGCGCTCATACATACAAATATTTATATACAAACACTTCTGTATATGTACTACTCTATGACTCTTTTCCTACTGTTTATATATACATTAATATCTCTGTTGTACTGATGTTTTCATCTTCCCATAATGGCATATTCACACTTACTTCATCCTGCATGTGGCTGTATATTATAACTATGCACACCTTGTAACAGAGGATTACTATAAAGCAGGCATAATCCTAGTTTTTGGATTGAATCCAACACAAGCTAGGGTGGGATAACAGACCAAGAAACATCATTCATCAATGCTGAAATGGGAACCCACTATTGATGACAAAGATTAGAAGAGGTAAGATGGTTAAAAACGGAACCGTTCTTCACATGCAGACTTTCCAGCAACATCCACCAATGCATCCCCTCTCCCAGGAACTAACAAAGGCTAAGCATGCACTGCATGTTAGGCACTAGGTTATAGGTGGACAATATCATGAGATCCTTAAAAGAACCTTCTGAGGTAAGTTCCATTACCAGTGATGTCAAATAGGAGCCAACTGAGACCAATAGGATGACAGAACAGGCTCCAGGACCTCAGTGGTGGAATCAGAACTGGAGCTCCTGCCCCACCACTGGCAGGGAACTTCTTTAGGCTGTTCCCCAGAGGTGGAGAGGGCTGAGGTGCCAGCCCTGAAAGAAGGCATACCACAAGGTACAAGGTTCTGACATCAACTCTCTCTGGGGTTATAATCATTACACCTTATCTGAGTGCCGACAGGTGGATCAGGATTGCTTCCCTGTGTTAGAAACATCAACCAGAACCATGCTTCCTCCATAGATTTTCAGTACGTGAGTTTGGGCCTAAAGGACATTCTGTTAAGGAAGGAAGGCCCAAGCTGTTTCCAGGAAATTTAGTTTCAGGCCTATGCATACTTAAACAGACATTCAAAGTCAAGGATTCACTTTTCCTCTGCTACATTGCAAACTTGACTGGAGCAGGAATCTCATCTGCCTTATTCACACCATCCCCTTGGCATGTGGCAAGAAGTTCTAGTGAGTGCTGAGGGAATCAGTGAGTGAATGAACCCAGAAGAGAAGACAAGTCCTAAGAGGCATGAGAAAAATCAAGAAGAATCACTTTTCCTGTTAACAATAAGCCTCGAGGGAGAATGATCCATGTTAGCATCTTAGAAAAGAATATGAAAGGAAGGACCTGGTACCCATTTCCAACTCAACAAGTATCTGTGAAATGAGTCAATACTTTTGAAGAAGATCAAAGACATTAATCAAAGGGCGTCTGTCTAGAGGAATGTGAGACAAGGACACACACATCCAGAAGCCCTGCGACCCTGTCAGGCAGAAGACATGGCCAGGGTCCAACCAAAGCCAGAGAGACGGATGTCTTCACCCCCTTTCACAGTGAGCCCAGAAGGCTCCACCACCAGAGCCCACCTGGCTGGGCATCTCTAGAAAGAAGAGCCTCTTCCAGGAAGGGCAGGATGGAAAGACGGACACAGCCGGACAGCATAGCAGAACCAACCCCAGATGTCACAGGATACAGAAGGAAATTATTCCCTGAGGACCAAATAAGAGAGAGTGATCAACTTTAAAATGCCATGTTGTGTCTTCCACATACATGTCAACGCTGATTTGTCATCTCTGAGAGGAAGAGCATGGTGACACCTTGACGTGTGGCTGACAACTTCCAAGACCTCCGCCGGGCTCAACACCTCACTCTGCACACACAGCTCCCCTGTGGACCCTCCCTGTGCCTTGAGTGCCTCGCTGCTTGTTTCTCCTCCATGGCTGCGTGTTGCTTTCCTTAAAGACGAAATACCCTTCTGTTCACAAAATGATGCAACACTACGACAGGCACTTAATCCTGTCTCTAAAAAGGCTGATCCCCATTACTTCCCAGCCTTTTGGGTAAGATCAAGTATAGTAAAAAGGCTGATCCGGGCAGACATTCTTACTGATGGCCATGCTCTGTATGTCACTGGGACTCACTGTGATATCGATGACTTAGTAATATAATGTAAGCATTCACTGAATGTCCTTTCAGGGCTCCAAGTACGTGTGCATGTTTGTGTGTGTTTGTATGTCTGTGTTCACACACACATACACACCTGTGCTTGTCTGCGTGCAGTAGAATATTATGTGTATACACCGAAGCAATGTGTTGAAAGCAGATGGTGATCTTCTTGCTGGAAGTTTCATTACATTCCAAGTTATTCTGCCAGTTAGAAAAAGGATGGAGGATCCTGTCTCTACAATCTCAGCATGATGAAGAGGTATTTAAGGAGAGCCTGTACAACTCAACAGGTTCAGGAAAATGTGTCAGACACAGACGTCTTTGAAGAATGGCTCCGTCAACCTGCTCTTAACCAAGGGAAATGACATCATCTCCAAATAGTTCATAAGAAAAGAGACAGAACGCTGCGTGCATTTGGTGCTGAGAGGCCTCCTGAAGAGAGATCTCAGGAAAGGCTGAGGCTCCCCACACAGCCGCAGGCGAACAGGAGAGAAGGCCTTTCTCGAAACAGAACCTGCCAATATGTTCACCTGACTGCATCCCTTGGCCTGTCCCTTTTGTAATCTGCACAGGTGACAACTTCATTCAGCTGTTAGCAACAAGAGGAGGTATCGATTCCCCAGGAATGTCCTAATGCCTGGAGACTGGGACACAAACCATAAATGGAGACTTTCTGATTCCAAGTGAAATTATAGTTTGCCCTATGAGATTGCACAATAAATCAGGGGAAAACCAGCCAACATAGGACTCTGGGGTCACTGAAGTGATGTTGACACATTACAATAATGAGAACTTGAAATACCTCATGCCCTATTGATTTTTAAGCTGAATCATTCCCACTGCAGAAGATTACAAGACTCTGTCTTGGAATCATGGCTCACACGGGGGATGCTGATGAAAAATACACCCAATCCAATCAAAATGAAAAGCTTTACTTGTACTTATTACAAATCTAATACCATCGTCCCTGGGCTGTGTGTGATAGGCACTTAACCTACAATAGAGGAAAGCAACTATACCACTGTATTTTTCTTTTAATTAAAATGTTTCATACCTTCTTTTACACATGGCTTTTCTGTGCCTATACAGTACAAAGTACCTCAAAGAAAATGGGCATAATGGCTCTATTAGTTCATAAAAGGCAATTTCTTTATGCTTTTCTAATTCCAGGGTGGCTTGCAAGTTTCTTCCATCACCGTATCATTTTGAAGAATGGAAAAATCACATCCAAAGAACCAACTTATTTCCTAGTCAATAGGAGAAGATGCATTTCACCAACATCCAGGCTGTACAGGAAACAAAGAATGCCTAGCTGATCATGCTTTTTCCCTTGCAAAGGGCTCCAGAGAGCTGAATAAACAGTTGTTGAGGCCAACTGGTGACATAAGTTAATTACTAACCTGTCACACCATCATAGAATGGTAATAATTTATTTGCACTACTGCTTTAACCATAAGTTACATTTTTACCAAATGGGGGTGTACTCCGGGACTGGATTCTCGGGAGCTGCTGCTTGCTAACCTACATGGGTCATGTCAGTATTTTAGTTGGGAATCAGAGATAAATGGACCCAGCTTTTCCTATTCACATGGGTCTAGCCATAATTCAGGACAGAACTGTCCACATATCTTGGCTTTAGAAGGAACAAGCAGGAAAAATGCTGTCTTTCCTCAACAGGATTCTGAAAACACCATCCAATTATGCTAGATATAATTATTGCTTAGACTTACTAGGACTTCATACATTGTAAATATTCAGGCACAATTCAATATGATCACACATTCTTTGAAAACACTCGTGGAGGACCTAATAGGGGCAGGCATTGTGCTAGGAACTAATTTTATATTGTTTACCTGTTCTCTGTCTTCATGAAGTTGATAGCCTATCATCACAATCTAATTATTGAGATGAACACCTGCAGGCAAAATCCATGGGCCCAAAAGGGCTCTGATTGCAGCACAAATGCTTACATCCTTCTCAGCTGGTTGACTAAAATAAATGCATGGCATTGAGAAGCACAGAGGATTTTTTTCCTTCCAGATACCCTGATTGTTTTATGTCTGTTATCTCAATCCAGAGATGCCTTGCTCTGTTTTATCAATATATACTGTTGCTTATAAATCTCACTACATTTCACTATTTTATTAACCTCATCGGCCTCATAGGAGCTGTTGGAATTGTCATGATTTGACATGGGTCCAGGCCGTTCTCACATGCCACTAATTTATTGATATGATGTAAAGCAAATTATTTCCTTAAACTATGTTATCACCGGTATTAGTAGGAGATATTTGGAAAATTGGTAAAAGAAAGGAAGACTCTGAGGCTGGCCCATATGATCATGTTTCATAATAGCACTATAAAGATCTATGCCTCTAATCTTCACACCAACTTCCTTCTACTAACCTCCCTCTGGGGTTTGAGATATCACCAACTGTTCACTCTATTCACAGAGTAATAAAGTAGGCAAGAACTGGAGGACTTATAAAGAAAATCTGCACAGAATTCCAAGCTTGCTTCTACATTGCAACCACCTGCCTGATCTTTGGAGCTAAGTGCCTCGACTAAGAGGCCCCAAAGCACACCTGACCTGGGAGGCATTTAAGAAAGTCTCCTCTTCTCAGTATACAATGCAGAGGGTAAGCATGCTCCATGTGTATTTGGTTAGCCTGTCGTCCATTCCCAGTGCCCTCAATGACAGCTGTGTTATCTTGGGGAAATGTCTTAACCCTCTGCAATACCGAGGCCTTGTCTTCAAATGAACACGGTGATTACCACCATCACGCAGGACATCTGCGAGCCTTAAGCACATCCAGCAATGTGTTTGAGCTGTTCTTGTTTTCCCGAAGAGCATCAGTGCCTGCACTTAAAGAGGCTGCACTGGTTTTCAAGCCCATCTGAGCAAGGTGCAGCATAGCACAGCATCAACTTTCTATGCTAGTGTCTCAGCTAACACATTCAAGTGGGCAGCCGAAATTGAATCTCATCTGACTGCTTCTCCATTAGCAAGCATGCAACATGGCTACTAAAAGGAATGCCCTGAGATACAGTTCTAGCTATTTAGCAACACAATCCAGCAGCATCAGTGCCCGGCACAAAACAAGATCCCAGTCCACTTGTTCAAATCAATGACAAGAGGCTAGTGGAAGTGTATGGATGGAGGACAATGGCTGAAGAAGGAAAGGTGCAAATATCAAGTAAACCCAGCATTTCCTTCCACATCCCTGCCACCACTTTCATCAACCATTTAATCTACAGGGTAGAAATAAAAATGCATGTGACATGTGTAAATATCCATTTCTAAATGCCAGTACTCTAAGCCATGCCTTCTAGGTTCCCCTGGACGTTCACTCCATGACATTCAGTAGCACATATCTTTCTTGTTAGCATTTCACGGAATCATTCCATAAACATACGCTTGTTCTTGTCTTCAACATTTTGTCCTGTCACTGCAACAGATGGCTTTACGCTGAAGCATACGAAAATATTAAATACTTTATAAGCTGGGTGGAAATAGGGAATGCTTTTGGAGAGATGAACAGCTCAACAGTTAATGCTTCCTAGCCAGCTGGGCTCTGTCCAGAACAGGTACCTTGAGGTTGTTCTGCAGAGCACAATGGCCAACCACCGAGTCCTCATCTTCACAAAAGCTAGGCATGGGGGAGGGGCTCAGTTTGTCAGCTACAGTTTGGGCCATACTGAAAGACAGAACATACCTCTATGGAGGCCCATAAAATATTTCACTCCATAACCATGGGATGGTTGTGGAATTCAAATCAAGGAGGATCCAAAGAGCCAGAAGAACCATCCATTCTGTCTGAGGTGACCACGTTAAATAAGCTTAAAAGTGGAGCAGAGAGAACCAAGAGACAATGAAGTCGCTTCCGGCTGACTGTTCTAGCTTTCTAGGTCCATTTATAATTCATTTTTGGAGGTGCTGATGGATGCTAACCAAAAAGAATGGTTCCATGTCAGCCAACTTAGAAGTTTATGACTAACAAATTTGTGAACAATGACAAAGCATTGTATGGTAGCTGGCACAAGGGGTCTCAGGCCATGCTGCTGGCCTAGGAGTTGCACTTACTGCAGAATATCAGGCAAGTGGCTTAAACACATTGCGTCTCATTCTTCATTCACAAGTGGGGATGACAGTGGCACATGCTTCAAGGGGCTGAATTGGGGACCAGTGGATCAGTGAGCAGAGCAGGCTAGAGACTGGCATATGTTGGGTGCTACACAAAGGCTAGCTATTCTCTATATTTAGTAGAATGTTTATGTACAAATAAACATTAAGATGCAAGCAAGATGCAAAATTTTCTTTTCTCCTTGTAATGGTTTATGTGCAAATAGTATTGACTTCCAGTGGCTAACACATACTGATAATGTCTATACTATACTCTACACAAATCAAAGATAGCCAGAGACCACTCCTGGGCATTTATCCCAGAGAAGGGAAAAGGACACAGCGGCACGTGCCTATAATCCCAGCTGGTGAGGAGGATCCCAAAGTTCCAGGCCAGTCTGGGCAAGTTAAAATAAAAAACAATTTGAAAAGAGCTAGGGATTATGGTGCCATAAGCAAGGATATGCATGCATCGCTATAGAACACATGCTATCTTTCATTCATTTCAGGATATACTCAAGAGTGCTATTGCTCAATCAAATGATCTTTCTGCTTTTATTATTTTAGTAACCTCCATATTGAATTCCACAGTAGCTGGACCAACTTATATCTCCACCAACAGTACAGGACGAGTTCCCTTTCCTCTCCTCTGGGCCAGAATTCATGTCTGTATTCCTGATGATCGCCATTCCATGGGAATTTGCATTTCTCTAGTGGCTCAGTATGTTGACATTTCTTTCATATATATATCTATATCGATAGATAGATAGATAGATAGATAGATAGATAGATAGATAGATAGATAGATAGATAGATAGAGTGGTCATTTGTACTTCTCTTGAGAGGTATTTATTCAGTTCATCTGTTTATTTTGTGATTGGGTTGTGGGTTTTGGGGGGGCATAAAGTTGTGGAAAGAGCCTAGATCCCTGTCAACAGATGAATGAACAAAACATATGATGTATATATTAGAGTACTATTCAGCCTTAATAGAGAATGAAATCATGTCATCAACAGGAAAACGGAAAGAAGTAGAAACTATACTGTTAAACAAGTAAGCCAGACTCAGAGAGTTAAATATTACACGGGTTCACTCATATGAGAAACCTGATGCGGAAGGTGGAAATGACAGGAAAGTAGTAAGCAGAGTTTCGGAGAGGGGAAAGGTGACAGGGGTGGGACAGAGGGAGGAACAGGCCAGGGGAGTAATGAGAATGAAAATGATCAAGATACGTTTAATGAATACATCACTTTTCCCACAGGAGCCATGGCGTTCTGTATTATTAGATGCCCTAATGAAACCGGGGAGGGTGGGCATATTGCTTAATGGTGGCTGTGTTCACTCTTCAGTGCTGCAAAAACTAAAATGTGAAAAACTGTTAAAACCAAATTAAGGTAAAGAATGTGAATTTTCAATACATTGGCATTACAGTCTCCTTCGTGTTTTTTTTTTTTTTCTGGCATTAAGAAAAAGCAATGCTCATTAAGAATCTCCCCGAATGCATTGTAGATGCAGTATAATATTATTTATTTAATTACAAAATTATGATTCCTACTAGTTAATCTTGCATGCATTGTACTGATCACCTCCACCTTTTGTATCTTCAGTGGGCACATTGAAAAGAACTGAGCTTTGCCCTGTGAAGTGCACGGGTTCCCGAAGCAATCTAAGCAAGGCCTGTCTTTCTCTGAAGTGTTTTATTATTCTGAGTTGGACCAGCTGAATCTCCCAAGGTATGAAGTTCAGTTCAAGATAAAAATATTTTATCTGCCTTTACAGCAAATTGAAAGGCTATATAAAGGGTTTTGTTATTGCACTGTTTTCATAAATATATAGTAAACATCTTTCACAGTGGGAAATGCACCACGAAATACAATTTTCATACACAGCCATTCACGTGGCTTGCACAGGAAGATGAAATGACCCAGAGATGAATAAAAAAATAATAGTATACAACTTTTAGCAGCCTTCAGTCCCTGACAGACACACACAGCTAGAGGATAGGGATCATGAATTTGCAGGGCTGCCGATGAATGACAAGTGTCCACAGCATCAGGGAAACCTGCCCTTCCTCTGTGGCCAAGCTGTTACAGTTCACATTTAGATTTCTTATTTATCATGCCAACCTTTAACCACCTCTCTCCAGAAAATGTACCAGCCCCAAAGCTTAGCCAAAGTCTAATTTTGACTGAAATTTTAGGTTGTATTACTTTGTTTTAAATCTTGCTTAAGTTCATTGTCAGAGCAAACTGGGGAGCTTGTGTGGAACATAGAAACACTGCATTGTCTTTTTTTTTTTTTTTTCAGACAGGGTCTCGCTTTGTAGTTCAGGCTGGCCCTGAACTCACTATGTAGTCCAGATAAACCTGGAACTCAGCAATCCTCCTGCCTCTGCCTCCTGAATGCTGGGATTACAGGCGTGAGCCACCACGCCCGGCATGGTGGGGTGTGGTATCGATTGCTGGTGGGTGTGAGTCATCACGCCCAATATCATATCATTGTATGTGATTACTGGGATCGAACCAGGGACCTTGTGCTTGCTAGGCAGGCGGTGGAACCAATGAACTAAATCTTCAGCCCAACACTGCATTGTCTTAATTGAGGTGTACCAGTTTGGGTGTGAAAGGAGATGTACATTGTTTGCAAAGTGGAAGATTTTTATTTTACAACAGAGTGTTTCTTTTCTTTTTCTTTTTTTCTTTTTTTTTTTGTACCAGGGATAGAACTCAGGACCTTGTGTTTGTGAGATAGGCACTGTGCCATTGAACTGAATCACTGGCCCTTTCCTATTGTCAAGGTAGTATCCATTGTTGAGCATAAGATGGCATAAAATTATAAATGTGAACCAGGCATGGTGGCTCAGACCTGTAATTCCAGCACTTGGGAGGCAGAGGCAGGTGGATTGCTGAGCTCGAGGCTTGCCTGGGCTACACTGATTATCAAGGATAATTATTGTGCACAGTACCTTAGTTATTTTAGGGAATTTTTTTATATCTGTGCAAAATATTTGCATGCATATGTTGGTTTTCTAGACGAGTTTTCTAACAAATGTTGAAGTTCACCCCTTATAACCTCTTAGACATAGTTTCCCATCTAGAGAAACACACCAAAGTCTCCTTTTCCTTTTACTGCTCCTTGGGATCCCACCCTCCCATTAGGCATCTGTATACTCTGTCCCACTTTGTTTCCTCTCTGTTCATTCTGCTTCAGGAAAGCAACATATACCTCCACAAACACAAGCAACTATGTCAATCCTAGGGGTAGACATACTAGGTCGAAAGGTATATATACCCTTTAAAATAAAAATGTCCAAATTATATCCCTACAAAAAAGCTACCATTCCTCATTCCAATAGTGTATGAGATGCCTAGATCTAATATGTTTCCTAGTATGACTTATAACATTTTCTAATACAGAAATGTAAGTTTCCCATATTTATACATATATAGATGTGTACATATGATATATTTTCATACACTGGCTAGTTGTAGCTTTCCGAAACTACATTCTTTGTTTTTGTCTATTTCTTGTCTTTGCCATTAATGAGTTTACCTGTTTATCCATCCACCCTTCTGCCATCTATCCATCTTTCCATTAACCTCTCCACTCATCTACCCATCAACCCACTCATTTGCATACTTTGGCAAGATTTTTAAATGATAAATCCCAATATGAGAGTTCCAGGGACTTACTACGACTAACTAACTCACCTGATCTATGGCAGACGTACTTTTTCACCAGTGTTAGGACAATTACTCCTGTGACATGGAGTCAAGAAATTAAATGAGTTTTCAAGAAATAATTTTTCAAATTTAATTACCAACACCTCTACTCACCAGGGATTGATGATCATGAGAAAAGAAAAAACCAAGCCTCAGTCTTCTCTCGTGAAAAATGGGGCTATATACCCAGAGCAACTAACTCATGGGGCTGCTGGGAGGGTTTAGCTCAGTGGAAGGTTACACAGTGAACTAACTGCTCATTGCAAATGTCGCCTGCACACCTTCAGTCAAAGGAAGAATAATGGGCAGTTAGCTAGTGCGTTACAAAAACATTTAGTATCATTTTCATCAGCACCAGAATTTGAATCCTGAACGTCTTATAACATTGATATAGCCCCCTACATATTTTTTTAACTCCTGGAGTAATTTTGTAATGAGGATTCAGAAGAAATACATTTTCTTCCTGTGGGGTTGGAATCATCTTTATTTCTAAAACCAGATTTACATTAAGATGTAGAAATCCATTAGAAACCAATTCTGCTGGCTATGGATTTAAAATGGCTCTTTTAAATGCAATTTCTCATTCTTTCATTCCTTTAGTTGATGAAG
Organism: Thryonomys swinderianus; assembly: GCA_004025085.1. NCBI lineage: Eukaryota > Metazoa > Chordata > Mammalia > Rodentia > Thryonomyidae > Thryonomys > Thryonomys swinderianus. Next base: position 90,190 of record PVIC010000673.1, on the reverse strand, counting down.
ATATAGAGGAAAGTTAAATTGTAGTGCTGCAGAATAATAAATGGCACCTACAAAACATAACTGGACGTCTTGGGTACATGGGATTTTGCCAGTTATCTGTCCACTGAGCAACTAATTCTGGTTTCACTCTAAGCCATTTCATGAGCCAACACTTAGACAGAACAGGTGTTCCAGAAAAGCCCGTTTGATGAACTGTATTAAAAAAGCACATTTGACAGTAATGGATCTAACATCAGTCTTTTGACAGTTTTGAAATGAGATTCACTCTTTGCTTTCTTTGTTCAAATATGAGTTCATTGGTCCTGAAATGTACAGGAATAATAGTAATGGTTTCCACTTCCAGTCCAGTTCCTGGACAGTTCCTGAGGCTGCAGAGGGTCAGTTAAGGGCCCTTAGGTTTTAGTATGACTCCCAGGCCAGATCCAATCTTCTCAGGACTGGCCCTTCCCTGCCCACATTCAATAACAACAACAACAACAAACTTGGCAGGCCTCAGGTAAAGCTCCTTTCATGACTATTATTTGTGATTAGGCATCTTCAAGGGTGTGTGTGTGTGTGTGTGTGTGTGTGGCAATAAATACCAATCCACATACCAACACTCCAGTAATATACACATTTGGATGGAAAGGCTGAGGGAGGGATATCTGTTGGATCTGTACTTCCTACCATCAGTGGCCTGTGTTCAATGTGCAAGATGTTTTCCTTAAAAGTATAACCCCATGAATATCCTTGATGAGAAATATTTTAAAGTACAAGTTATTCCATCCACTTATTCATTCATTCGACTCAAATTTCTTGAGGTTCGCTACCTTTGTCTTGGTGTGCTAGAACTCCATGTATACCTCTTAAATTGCATACTTGCAAGATCACCTCTTTTTTACTTGTAAAGTAGAATAAAGTGTATCAAATTGGCCCTTCTATTTAAAAAATCAACTTAAATTGTTTTTCTTTTCATAGCATTTGCCACATGCTAAAAATTCAACAGAGAATAAGACAAGCCTGGTCCTTCCCTAAATGAGGGACGACAAACAAACAGGTGTCCAAGAGGAAAAACCTGGCACTCCATGTACCCACTTACACCTATCGACTTGGCAAGGTCATCTCTCAGCTCCCTATGAAATTTAAGGCCAGCAGGAAACCAAAGAGTTAAGTTTCCTAAAGACTTCTAGGGGAAATCCAGTTGAATAATTTCTCTCTATTTTCAACACTACAATAAGGCAGGCAATAAAACAGAAATCATGCATCTTGCAAATTGGAACATTTTGTATTGTTCTTTTCCATTGGTGGCTTCTGTTGTTGGGGATGAGAACAGCAGAAGAACCCACACAGCCTCTTGACTCAAGTGATATCCACGTCTAGGAAGATTTAAGTAGTGGAAAAGAGAGCTATCGGTAGTATTATTTGTGTCCTTTCAAAAAGAGTTGTCAGGTTTCTTAAACAAGCACCTGCAATGTAATCAAAATGCCTTTTGTTCCAAAATTGACATGAAGATGTTGCCTAACATGGTGTCAGTTCTGTATCTGCAGAAACCTAAATTACTGAAGAGAAAGACCAAGTGGCTAGAGCACAGACTCGGATATTTAAATCCTAACTCCGAATCTTAGAAGCTGTGTGACCTTGGATAAATTACTTTATTCAACATCTCTGGGTCTCTATTGTTACTCTGTTAAAAATACACACATCATAAAAACACCAACCTCCTAGTCCTATCTTAATAATTAAATTAATATTTGAAGCACTTATGACAGTGCTTGGTAAGATGAAACACCACTTAAGCTTTTATTTAAATAAATCAGCCTATGTGCCAAACATTAAAGCAGGAAACAAGACCATTTGATTATTGAAGGTGAAGAAAAATCATATGGGAACATTTTTAGAATTGCTGTTATATGATTCACTTAGTAACTGTATATTTCTCTGATATCGGATATCAACACTATGGAAAGAAATTTTATTTTCTAGCACTTAGCAGACATAACATTCAGTAAATCAGGGAAAAACAGACATATCTCACAGAAATCTATGTCATATTTATAAAGAAAAAATCTAAGAAGGTGATCGCAACAAATTTAAGGTCATATTGTAAGGAAGTATGAGTCTTCTGATTTTACATCATGATCCTAATTCATGGTATCCAATGAGAGAATTTTAGCAATTTAACAAAATTAAATTACCATAACTTATTTATTCTTGAAAAATCAGGACATGCATCTATTAGTCACACTATTCCTGATATAGCCCATGGTAAAATTCCTCAATCTAGGCATCACTGGCCTATGGAGCAGTTACTTCTTAATTTAGGGGACAGTGTCATTGTAGCACCCCTTCTCTCTACCTACTTTGTGCCAGCACCAAACCCTGCCCCACTATGAGAACTGAAAATGTCTCCAAGATGCTGCCGATTGCTATCCAGGGTGGAGGCATAAAGATTCTCCTGGTTCAGGATCACTAACCTAGAGTATCTGTTAAGCCCTCATTTTGTATACCATTCTACATGCAGATGAATACAATTCATTGATATTTTGATGCAGTGGGAGGAGAAAAAACTTGGAAACCAAGCACTTTTTCTAATTCCAGCAATTCCTGAACATGGTTCCCCCTTCCCTGAACCAAGCACAGCAGTACGTACCTTGCAGGTGGTGGTGAGGGCCAGAGAAGGTAGCAGATGCTCCCAGGCCAATGCCAGACACACAGAAGCAGCCAGCAGCACCCAGGTGGAATAAGCTTTGTGACGTTTTCATTGGCATCTTGAAGTACCCTTACATCCCCATTCTCCTCCTTCTTCTAATTACAATAAAAATGGAAGGCCTCTACTTATGCATTCAAATAAATACAATAGAGTCAACAAATATTTTCAGGCCATTAGTAAACAAGCAACTGATTCCCTCAGAAGGACAGATTTCAATTAAGTGAAGAAGTGTATCAACAGGGGTACCACAAATGCAGGTGTGGTATTATCATAAAAAGGAAAAGACGAAGTGGCAGAAGCCTCCTAAGATAGAGTCCTTAACATATTCTCTTTAGAAAGCAAACACTGGGTACAATAACACCTGGTATTTTTTGGTTACTGATATTTTTCTATATTAGATTGGAAGCTGGACGTCTGAGGATAGAAGACAAGCTCCGTGTGTGTGTGTGTGTGTGTGTGTGTGTGTGTGTGTACACACACACCTGCTGTTTGAGAAATCAGTATAAAAACAAGTTAGAAAAGTTAGCCAACTAATCAAAAACTGCAGGGAATTTGATGGGTCAGTTTTGACTATTAACTTCAGTGTGAGAGAAATGTCTGTCTTCAGAGTAGCAAGCTTCAGCTAATTAGATGAACATTAACCTAGAATTCTAGACTTTGTGTTTCTGCAGAAAAAAAAGAAAGCAAACATAACAGAGAAAACATAACACACATGCCCATAACTGCTAGTGATATCTGGATGCGTTATTTTCATCTATATTTACATCATCTTTCAAAAGTCTTCCCTAGCCTTCCATAGAAACCAGCCAAATTATTCATCGTCAATAAATGTTAAGGAACTAACCCCTGATCTTCTGCCTTTTGCTTCAAATTCAATCAAAATGATTTCATGAGAACTTGCAAATATAAAATTGTGCAGAACATCCAATTGATCCTATTTACATTTGCTACATCAAAGTAGTCAGACATCATAAGCAAATGTGAAATGGGGGCCCTCCATTGCCCTATAGGTTAAGCAAGCACCTAACCAGAAAGAACACTTTGAAATTTTTATGGAGCAGGAAAAATTGGAAGCATATTAATCTAGGCAGTGAAATTGGGCTTTTTGTCATTTTTAATTGCTTGAATTCATAACCTAGTTTTGCTGAATCAAAAAAGAGTTGCTGTAGCTGACATAAGCTGTTTCAGCCTTTTGAGTTCACATGCAGAAACCTCATAACTTTCCATATAAACTTTATTTATATTCATAAAACACCCCTCCCCCAAAAACTGTTTGGGACATCTTAGCTGTCGAATAATTTAACACATAAGATTTCTGAGCCAAGCACTCTATGTTAAATGCTGACTTTTCAAGCTTTTGCTTGGTGTCGGGGGAGCAAGAGCAGAACACAGAACCAAATACTCAGGACTAGTATTCTAGTTATAGACGATTTAAGTAAAATGCACTAATATTCATAATTACACAATTCTTCCTTCTTTCATTTGCTTTTGTATACTACCGTTCACAGTGCATATAGATGTTCAAGCGCGCAGGAAAAAGAAATGAAACAAACACAGGGAGAAGAACGTACACCCATGGGTCTGTGCAAAAGATTCAATATAGCACCACCGTATCCTACACTTTTTTGATGAACAACCAAATGAAGCCTAAAGTGCAAATACTTGAAGAGCTCATGCTTTCTCCTCCCTGTTTATGTTGGTCAGAAAACTGACACAAGATGGAGACTGAAGTTTCGTAGAAAGGACCTTACCTTTAATTCCACTAGTTACTTTCAAAGAACTTACTCCAGCTCTCTTTGATTAGCGACAGAGGTGAATTTTTTCAAAGCCAAAATACAACAGAAATAAAAGCTTCGAGTTGATTCATAAGTTGTCTTCCGCTTTTGGATCATTTTACGTTCCCCTCGAAAAGGAACTTTGTGGCTGTCCTCCAGGCCTAGGAGGAAGGCTACAAGTGAATGCAGTATGTAAGATGAAATATATCTTTCTCCAGATACTATGATGTTGCCTTAGCTCAAGACTGACTTATCCATCTGAGTTTTCTATTCTCAAACCTGAAGAAATAAAGATATGAACTCTCATTCTCAGACTATGACAATGTATGTCACATAAATCATATCTCATCATAAAATGATAATATATTGCAGCTGTAATTTAAAGAAGATGCCTGTTGCAAAATGCCCTTTTCCTAAACTCTACTTCAATTTTTGTGTCCCATTTCTCCTGGAGAGAATAGCATAAAAAATAATTCATTAGTCTTTTAAGAACAAAAATAAGCACAATTAAACAGAAAAAAAATTATTTTGCTGTACTTAACCTGTCTCACAAGCCTATGCTGATATTATTTCTACTAGATTCAAAGAAACATACATTAAAAAGAATCCTGACTCTAAAAAATGGACAAGCACGAGAAAAGAAGTTTGAGGGACAAGATTACAACAAGTTAAAAAATATGCTTCACTCAATAAAGTCCTAGGACATGAAGAGTGCTTTCATGTAAATCCATTATTGAGCAATGAGAGAGGAAAGAACTGGGTCTTTCAATGCAGTAAATGTATCTTTTTCATAAAATCTTGGTTAATAAAACAAAAGGATGAAAGCATTTGAATGTCCACTTTTTATAACACCAGCCTTAAGAGGACTTGCCTGGTACTAAATGATTCTCCTGTGTGAGCAGCGAATTCCAAAAGAAAGAGGCTCCAATACTCCATCAGTGAGCAAGACATTTGCTACAATTATGTACCTGAAAAGCTTTCTCTGCACAGGAATAAAGAGAGATGGAAGGGAATACAGAAGCATGGAAAGTACGGGAGGGAGAAAGAGAAGGGGGAGAGACCCCTTTGGGGTTCCCCCAACTTCTCAGAGAAGCGGTCCCCTTCCCAGTTTGCACTCTCTGATGTGAGTGACAAGGGGCGTGAGGGTGAGAGGGAAAATCTCACTTCCTCTGTGGAAATGACGGACCCAGCTCCATGCTTCTTAACACAGCGGTAAACAGATGTCGCCGGCTGACTCCAGCCACTCACTTGAAGAAGGGCCCTGTTCAAACTTAATCACAGCAAAGCCCCAAAGGCAAGTTGCTCTCACCCACAAATCCCCCTTGACTCTTGGGCTCCGGATCTCTGAGCAAACCTTTGGGTTAAACACAGGGAACAGAGTTGAGACGCTGTGTAGGCTTGAGCCAGCGCTGCGCCCCTACAGGGAGAGGATTACGCAATCCCTCTCTACTACCTCCACGACAGGCTGTGTGCGTTTCCGAGTGACCAAAATCAAAGCCGTGTAAACAGCGAGTAGACTGCGTGCGACCACACCAGAAAGCGACTCTTCAGTACATACTCAAACATGTTACTGATACGGCATCGCCAGCAAAACTTTTGGATTTAGAAATGCCCTCGTCTCCCTCTGAAGTGGGAAAAAAGAAAACACAGCTCTTCAAAGATAGAAAGAAATCAGACCCCAAATTTCACCTAATCTGGAAATAACAGACGGAGAGACGCGTAGAGGTGAGGTCTGCAGCTGAGTGTCCTCTGATGAATCTTGCTTTCGGCACTTGGTATTTTTTAAATGCTTGCCAGCTGATCCTATCACTTTAGGAATCAAATCACACATCCCTTATCTGATACCTCAAGAAGGCCAATTCTTGTTCCATTTAATAGCACGGCCCAGAGCTGATTTCTCAAGTCAAAGCTTATATTCAATATTGTCAATTTAATCTCTCTTCCATGGGAATTCAGAAAAGCAGAGGGAAAGAGCGCCCCAGCGTAAGGAGCCTGGTAGACATGTTTACACCGACATACAATCCATATGCACTCACACACACACACACGCACGCACGCACGCCCGCACACACGCCCCGCCAGAACGTGAGTGTGCCAACTTTCCAAACACACGACCTATCTGGCCGTTCGTGTCATAAACTCCCCGTTCCAGAACCGCGTATTCTTCACGCAAAGCGAACGCCAGCCCAGTGGGACTTGCACCTCGGCTCTTAATAAACGCTTATTCATCTCTGAGAATAAAGTTAAACGGAGCCAATGAGCACGAGCAACGAACTTGCTCACCAACTTCCACCGGTAGAGAGAACCCTTCCCCTCTGGCTCCCCGTCCCTCCCGCGGCCCCGGCCCCCTGGGGGAGCCGGGCGAGCCCCGCGCGTAGCCTCGCGTCTCCGTCCCCGGGCTGGGCTCACCTACCGGCTCCGGCTCACGCGCTGCGGCCGCGGCGGCCGCCGTCCATCGCCGCCCGGATTCCGCGATCGCGTCCCCCGGCCGGGAGCGCACTCGCCGCCGCCTTCCCGCCTGGCGCTGGACAGCGGCGCGGGCGCCACAGGCGGCCCCGCGCTGCGCTCCGCACACTCCGCCCCCTGTCGCCGCCGCGTCCCCGCGCCCCTCCCGCCGCCCCTCCCGCCGCCGCCTCGCTCTCCCGGCAGCGCCCGGAGCCGCCCGCGCTCGCCGTACCTGAAGGGCATCTCCCACGGCCGCGAAGAGCTGCCAGGGCTTCATGGTGGGCTGCGAAGCGTCTCCGCCTCCGCCCCGGCACGGCGCCGCCGAGCCGAGTCCGGGGCTGCGGCCGCGGCACCCACGTGCCGCCAGTGCCCACGCGGGGCCCCGCGCCTCGGCGCGCCCGGCTCCGGCTCCCGCCGCCCGCAGGTAGCGAGCGGAGCGCGCGGCTCGGGAGCGAGCAGCCCGAGCGCGGAGGCAACCAAGCCCGGGCGCGCACAAAGGGCGGCCACGCGGTGCCGCCGCCGGCCTCTGCCCGCTGCCCCCGGGGCCGGAGCGGCTGCCACCGAGCCGCCCGCTGTCGGCGGAGTCCCGGCGGGCGCGCGGGGAAGGCGGTGAACGCTGGGGCCGCGCGGGTCCCAACCCCGCCCCGGGACTCGCCGAGGAGCGCGGGCCGCGGCGCGATCGCCCGCTCCCTTCCCGCTCTCCCCGCACGCGGCCCTTCCCTTGTTCTTTCAGGCATTAAATATGCGCCACATGACAGAAGAGGGCACCTTGCAGGTCCCTCGAGTCCTCACTTGACAACCAGTTTTAACTCGGGAGCGGCGAAACGTCTGAGGGCGGGACGTAAGCGCTTCCAGTTACTCACGCTACTCCTGCATTATTCGCAGCGGCCACGGGACAGTTTTTACGGCGCCCGGCGCGCTGCTTCTCATAGAAATCAGGGAGCGTGAAAGCCCCTTCAGCCCATCCTGAGATACTCGTGTGTGGAAGAAACAGCACTGACAGGCGTTCTCCACCCCCAAGCTGCGGATGGGCCTCCTCGGAGGCCCAGGCTTTGGGGTCTCCGCTCGGCTTCCACCTCAGGCGCTGTAGGAGAATTTCTGAACCCCGGACCTGTTTCTTTTGGGAGGGGGATGTGAAAAGCTCTGTCTTCCACCTTTGAACTTTGGAGATGACTTTTGGAAATGGACCCACCTTGAGTAACAATGGCGTCCTTGGGAACTCCGCCTCCCCCAAGCCCTCCTCGTTTGATATTTCGTTGTTGATTACCGAATGGTTATTAGCTGCACAGGATTCTAGCTCTCTGCAGTTTAAGGCCTGATTTGGGTAGGGACTAAACAATCCTTTGGCTGCAGAAGTGAGACTTTGGGATGGAGAAAAATTAGTTTCTCTTCCTCTTGGTCGGAACTGCAAACTTTGTGTATGAAAATAATCTTAGTTTTTCGAGCACTTATTAGTTGTACAAGGGCATCTAAAAGTAGGGGGAAATTCCTCTGTGGTGTGTGTGTGTGTGTGTTTCAAAGACAGTGAAATATTCATTACCTTCCTGTGTAATCTTCGTGCTGATTTTAGAGGCCTTGTGCACCACAGATGAAAGTTTTATATATTGGTAAGCAAATTTTAAAATGCTAATGAATCTTTCATATATTTATTTTCACATTTATTACGGTTCTACATCTAGAGGCAATATTTTCACGGTGTTTTTGGAACATGCCAAGTCTTTACATAATCATCATCCATCTTTGTCATCCTACTAACTAAACTAGTGGAGTTTTTCTTTCTCATGCACTAGCGTGTTTTAAGCATGTCATGAATATAATATTTTAAAGTTCTCTTTGTGGAAGTAGAGGAAACTCAGGTGTGTTCTTTAGATCAGCCTGTCTCTGGGGCGGGCAGTGGCATTTAGAAGACTTTGAGATAGTATTAAATAAAACTATTGGAAAAGAGTGACCCGCTACAGACGATAATGTACTACATGCTTCAAAAGTTAACTTGTGTCATCCGCAGACACATTTTTCAATGGGCTCAGGAAAAATGGCAAAAAGGGTTTGCGTGTGACCTCACTGCAACCCTCTGTGATTGCAAAGGTCTGGAAATCTAAAGTAATATTATCACAGCCCAAACTGGCATTCTCAGTGGATTCATTTGAGTCACAAACCAGTTCACAAAAGCAAGGTTATTCGAAGAGAAACGCAGTGGGGGTGGCCAGGGCAGAGACAGCAAATCCCAATCACAGCCTCCTTGTCCTGCTGTCGTCCGGCCCATATGGCTGTTTAATCACAGAGTGTGACAACCTTGGCAGATGCTGCCAGATCTGCTTATTGATATAAATTGCTGTCCTCATGTATGAGTGGTACTGAAGGGGTTAAGGCCATGTCGCCACTTACCCACAGGGACACAAGTGGCAACCTCAACATCTGTAGGTACAAGATAAGAAGGCACAGGGACAAGGGGTTTGTCTTACGCCTGGCCCACGAGGATAGCAGCAGTGACGGGCTCCCCCTCCCCAAAATGGAAGAATTATCTACCCTGCTCCCAGCTGACATGGTTACTTTGGAAGCCCATTTACTGGTATCTATTAAAATGCAAAATATATACATGCTGTGAACTCCTTATATCTCTCCAGTGTGCTTGATATGTGTATGCATAAGACATGTTTATGTATAGAACTACACCGAGGAGGACAGACATAGCAACCACATGAAACAGCCACTGGTCATAAAAAATAGGGTCATCCTATAGTGGAATACTATATAAGAGTGAAAACCTACATGAACAAATAAATAGCTATGTAGCCATGAATATTTATAAAGAGACCCATCATACATAGAGTTTTCAGTAAAAGATACTGAGGTAAAAATTCTAGCTATAAATGATGCACGCATTGATATCATGTATGGTACAAAATTCAATGATAAAATAGTATTGATTTTCCTGGAAATATTTAGATGCTCGTGTGTGTGAAGAAGCAGCACAAAACAGAGACTGGCCAAACATTGCCCAACAGTTGAATTTAGCTGCTGGTTGTTTTTGGTTGGTCACTCTTCTAAAATGGTCTTTGTATGCTAAGTGGTTTTTCATTTTTTAAGTATTTTATAGATATAGGGAAAATGTAATAAATTCAAATCACCATATCCACAAATAAGGTTTTATTCATGCACAGCCCTGCCCATTTGCCTTTGCATATTTCTTCTGTGTTTGCTTTACAGCCACAAAGTTCTGCCAGAGACCAAATGGCCCATGGTGCTCGAGATGTCACTATCTAACCTCTGACAGAAATGTGCTTACTTCTGGTCTAGAAGAACAGCATGCTGTTCCATAAATCTGAAAACCTATAGCAGATTTAAATTGTAGCTCTTGTTATAATTTTTTTTAAAAAATTGTGAAATTACAAAAATGCACGTGAATCAGGCTTTACTAAGTTGGATCAAAGAGGCAGTCCACTGCGCCATTGCTTTCTTTGGATCCTCAGCCATGGTTTGGTGGTGCAAGAACTCTGCAACTTTAGCAAATTCCATAAGAAGTACATGTATGGGGAAATAAAAGAACGGATCCTGCACTTTTGCCAGTGTTCTTTCTACAGAAAGGAGAAGACTGATTTGAACATCACTCTGAGAACTGTTTCTCCTTTTAAGAGAACATTTGTATGTTGGCTTCATACTATTAAAAAATGTAATATGTATCTGTAAATATAGCATGTATAATTTAAGAATAAAATATGTATCTAATATGTGTATACACAAGTCTTTTTAACATATGTGACTATAAACTTAGAAGGTATGTGTGCAAGAGTGTTTTATGTATAAAGTCTGTATGTGGTTGTACGTGGAGAGATACACACACCTACCTGGAGGAAATCACTTAAAACAGATAGTGCTAGTGATGAGAATATGTAAATTTATTATTTTATTATTGCTTCATTTTATATTTCTCTATTTGTTGAATAGAGATAGAAAGAAGACAAGATGGAGGCTCCCAGCCATGTGTATCCTGGTGACAGTCATTGTACCAGAGTCCTTTCCTACCCAGAAACAATCTCTTCTTTTCCACTGGGGATTAAAAACCTTCAAAAAGCGAAAAAACCATGATTTGGTTTACGCTCACCTAACATTTTTTTTTTTAACTCCAGCATCTAATTGCTTCTTCATAGGGGGAAAAAAAGTGCTAAGCCTCAATACACTAAGGATCTTTATAAAAATCAATCTTATCCTTGAAGTAAAATGCGATGTAGATTATCCTTTCTGCTAGAAGTTATGGTAATAATCTACTGAGATATGCCTCACAATACAGTAATATTGCCTCTTTACTAGTTTGAAAATATTTGCCCGTAGAAAAGCACAAAGCGGGCTCTATCTGAAAAAAAAAAATAAAATTACATAGCAACCACGTTGGAACTTTGAGGATTAGAACAGTGGGGCCTAATGATTTTCTTTGTCCTGACACCTCATCGTCCAGTTGCGTTAAGAAAGGTGAGCTTAATGAAGCACATTGAGGCGGGAGCCTACGATTTACGGGGGACATGCACAACACTGCTCCTAAATGGATACCATTAGCTCCACACTGGTCACTGGTAAATGAACATATTTTGTAACAGACAGATGCATGAATCACCTGGACATGTTTTAAAAGCATGCTCTGCAGAATGGCTCACGTTACGACTTGAAACAAGGCCAGGTGAACGGCCCTCCTTCGTGCAGCTCAGCATACTTCCTTCAAACAAGAAAGAGAACTGAACAACACAACTGAACATCGACTCCACATCTTCATGGGAAGCAGGTGCTCAGAGCTCATCTTTGTCGCAGCACATATCAAGAAGACCACTGAGCAGGGCGCAGGGACACATGTCTGTAACCACAGAACTCTGAGAGGCTGAGGCAGGAGGGTCCCACAACAGAGTGACTGAGGGACTTGGTGAGATCCTGTTTCAAAACACAACATTAAAACAGGGTCGGGGGATATGCCTTAGTGGAAAGACTTGCGTTCAGTCTCTAAAGGAAGAAAAAGTCTACTGGAAGGAATGTTCTTCAAGCGTTGAAAGAAACGAGCATTGTTTTCAATGTTTTGAAAAATTATTACAAAGTGAGTGTTGTAGAGAATGTAGGACTTTGGGAAAAATACAGGAAACACCTATCCATTATCTCACAACCCAAGGATAGCCATAGGTAACATTTTATTATAAATTCATCTACCAAAGACATTTTTCATTGCTGACTTACTTAAAACCTCCTAAACAAACCATTGCCATTTTACCACATAAATTGCTCTAGTATCCTTTGCCCTTTGCTGGACATCTGCTGTTGTAGCAGCGATTTAGAAACTTGCAACATCAATGTCAGTATTCTCCTCCAAGGACAGAGTGTTTTTGTTTTTGTTTTGGTGGACCAGGGATCAAACCTGGGCCCTTGGGAGTCCAAGGATGATGCGGTACCACATGAGCTAAATCCCCAGCCCAAGGACAGAGTGTTTTTAAATAACACTGCCGTGAACATCCTTGTCCATAATGTTATAAGCTTATCTCTGTTTGTATACCTAGAAGTAAAATTGATGATCCAGAAGCAGGCCCCGCTTTTAAGATTCTAGAGGCATGGGGCCAAAGGGTTAGCTCAGTGGTTCTGGCGCCTGCCTCGCAAGCGCAAGGTCCTGAGTTCGATCCCCAGTAACCACATACAATGCTGGGCGTGGAGACTCACGCGCACCAGCAATCAATACCACATACCACAGTGCCGGGCATGGTGGCTCATGCCTGTAATCCCAGCACTCGGGAGGCAGAGACAGGAGGATTGCTGAGTTCAAGGCTTGCCTGGGCTACATAGTGAGCTCAGAGCCAGCCTGAACTACAAAGCAAGACCCTGTCTCAAAAAAAAAAAAAAAAAAGATTCTAGAGGCATGAATCCTAAGTCATCGTGTTAATTTATATACTCAGAAGCAACAGGGAAGAGGGATCACCTCTCTGGGAAGAATTTCAGGCGCGGTTCCTCTTTCATCACCCTGCCAAACGCGGGCCAGGACACCTTTGGATGCTCCATCGGGCAGAGAGTGCAGGCGCCGAGAGCAAAGGGGGTAATGGGTAGCGCTTTAAATCCAAGCTTATTTAACCTAAGTGGCTAGTGGCTGCCCATTTTGTCTTAATTGCCTTTTAAACTAAAATCAATGTTAAATTACCTGAGCAGCAGCTTCTGCACAATTGCAAACTGAAAATTCTGTAAGTGCCTCCTCAAAAGCCCGTGGCTCTTATTTGGCCAAATGACAGGAAAAGCATCTCTCTCTTCTTCTCCTTCTTTTTCTCGCTTCTTCACGGAGCTGTGGTTTCAGACCATGAGATCTGACCACCGGGCTCTGCAAAGAAACACCATCCCGGCCCCAAATGGGCTGCTCCTCCGCATGAAGGAAGGGCCCGTGTTCAAAATGGAGCCTGAGTCATCCAGCTGGATTCCAGGACGATCACATCCCCACCTCTTCTCTTATGCCTGCCTGCCTGCCTTCCCTTTTCCCTCCCTCCTTCCTTCCTCCCTTCCTCCCTCCTGCCTTCCCTCCCTCCCTGCCTCCTTCCTTTCTTTTCTTCCTTTCTTCCCTTCCCCCTCTTTCCTTCCTTCCTTTTCTTCCTTCCTTCCTCATCTCTTCTTTCTTCCTTCATTTTCATTCGCTTTTCCTCTTAATGAAAGACAAAATCCACAAATGGAGAATAACCTGATCATACACACACACACACACACACACAGAGGGAGAGAGAGAGAGAGAGAGAGAGAGAGAGAGAGAGAGAGAGAGAGAGAGAGAGAGAGAGAGAGAGATACAGAAAATTTTCCCAACCAACTACAGCAATTCACACAGGAAAACAAACTGTTACATACAGAGAACAAACCAAGGGCCCAGCCTTTCTCCACAAATGAAAATTGTAGAAAGTCAGGCCACCACTTTTACAAGCTGAACACAAATCCCAAAGACAGTTTCCCTAACTCTCATCTTAGGACCAAGCAGAAAAATCCCAGCACATGCCCCTCACCCGCCACATAGATGCCGTTTTCTCCTGAGCTTGTCAGGAGAATAACCTTCAACACTAACACACCTGGATCCTTCCCTTCCCCACTGTGAAGCTCTCCCAGGCCCCTGCCTGCCATCCAGCCTCTGCCAAGACATGAGTGGGACCGGTTCACCCTTGGCTACAGTCGACTCTGATAAGCAGCCTTTTTGTGCTCAGATTTGGTTGGTCTTGGTTTATTTCTACAGTTATTTGGTTTCAGTTCCATGTTAGGTAAACAAGATGGACAAACCGTAGTCCTCATGGAGCTTATGCTTCAGAAGGGGAGACAAGGATCAAGGAGGAGATAGGTTTTTATAGCTGCTCCATGGAAGTAAGCTTTGATTGGACGGGGAGACAGTGGGCACTAGAGCCTTAGGGAAGATGCTGGGGTTGCTGGTATTTATAATTACATACATCAGTTTCCCACTTTCATTCAAAGGTGAGCTCAAACCATCCTACCTGTACTCTGGAGCTATGAAACTGATGAAGATATGTATGCTGTCAGGTGAGTATCCAGAGGACACCCCTTCAGCGGTGGCCAGAGAATGGGTGGTCAAATAGGTAAGCTAGGAATGGGGTGCAACTTAAGGGCTATGGGATTTAACGAAGGAAAATTTCCAAATACTGTGGGTGTCTAGGACCTCAGGACAGAGATGGAGCGAGGGACCTGTGTTGCCCCTGACATTTCTGTGTATCACATTAACACAGACACCGTAAGAGTGAAAGAGGTTGCTTGGAGATAATCCATATTGAGTTTTGTGACCTAACAAGTACTATTATCTTTTGAATTCCCTGGAAAGGAAATGGGGCCAACAGTCTGAAGAACAAAAAGTCATTAGAAAAGAGAGATGATCATTCTTTTCCCACAAATCCCTTCACCAGATGTTGGCACCATGTCACACCGTGGAAGATACAAGGAGATGCCTCCAGAGTCCTGTTCAAAAATGCCTTGTTCTGGTCCTGCCGAGCACAGAATGGGAACCCTTCACCTAGGGTTTGGGAGATGGGAGGGCAGCGGCGGGCAGGACAGAGCTCACCCAACATCTTCATCACATCCACTCAAAAAGTGGCCATCATTTCCCTCCCCTCCGAATTTCTCAGAAAAGCTGCTCTTCTCCTAGTTCCACTGCAACCAGTCCCCTTCCAGGGACCAGCGTAGATGGACTGCACACGCCATGGCCTCCACTCGGAGTCTGTCCCAGAGAGCCAGGATTTGGAGCGATGATGTGGTAAGCTTCCACAGCTAGACTGGGGGACCAGGCAAAGTTCACGGTAGAGTGAGAAGGTAACTCAGAGAAGCAGTTTATTTAGAGAAGTCACAAGAGGTGGGTGGAAAGAACAAAATAAAATGAGAACACCGAGTGACAACTAGAAACCAGAAAGACAGAGATGGGGACAGAAGCTGCCTTGACCATTTGGTTTGCCTCCCTTAGTTCTGCATTTTCTCCCCACGCTGTATACTTCCTTTGTGAGGCACTTCCGGTGAGACACCCCCCCCCATACATAAAACTATACTTCTAAGAGAATTTCCAAGCACAGCAAGGAGGGTTCATTGGACGACCATCCTGCCAAAGAGCCCTTTACTGTGCAGAAAACCAAAGTGTCCCAGTGCTGAGATGCAGTACCCTCTGTTCTATGGCTGATCTTTCATGAAGCCTGCCATGTAGGCCAGCCCATCAGAGATGTAGGACCAAATGCTAAGGAAAATTCAAATTCTCTAACATTGTACCTTGTGTTTTTTATTTTGTATTTGAGTTGTAAACATGAAGATGCACTCCTACCAAGAATATCAGAAAAACATAATGGATGGATTAAATCTTTTGACATTTCATATGTGAATGGCCACTGTGTCCCAGTACCTTCATGAGGCTTAGAAATATAAATATATAAATCTATTGGAGAAAGAAAACAACATGCAAGACTATGATATAAGCTCACTATAATGACTGTTACAAGGAGCGAAATGAAAGTAAATTGTGTTGTGCATCTGTTTAAGACAAGATATAGTTTCAGACACCGTGGACCTCCTTATCCACTCTGTGGGAGGCCATTATAAGTTCCTCTTGGTGGAAACAATTACTAGTTATACTCATAATAGTACTACTGACCTTACTGTTTGGCCCATGTGTTCTTAATTGCCTTTTTATTTTTGTCTCCTCCAGACTCAAGGCAGTACACCTACCTAAGATGACAACCCATGGAGTCTATCAAGGGCCTTTAGATAGACCCTCTGCAGAGTGACCCTGACTGCTGTTACAACTACGCCCCTCTCCAGCTTGAAGAAGTTAGATTGGTCTTCGCCCATTTGCCCCTCACAGCAGTTTGGATATCTCTCAGAGTGGGGAATATTATAGGTAGAAAAGCCAGCTAGACATATGTAGGCAGATAGATAGGACTGGCCCTTGAAAGAAAATTAAAAAACCAACTTGGAGGTTACTGCTGCTGGAGAAAAGCTACCCCACCCATAGAAGATAAATAGCTCATTAAAATTCCAAATAGGCAGCCATCAGATATTCTAAAGAAGGCGCCAACCTCCTGGGGTGGAGGGCTGACACTAACTCACCTCCCTGGAAAAGAGTTAGAGTCAAAATTCCTGATCTACCTTTTTTAAAAATCTCATTGGTGGCCCCTACTTTTGATCCCACCCCCACCTCATGATTTTGGTCCATAAAATTCCCCTGAAAAAAGCAATCCTGGGTTACCCACTTTCCAGCCCCCCCTTCTGTCTCTTTTAAGGCAGAAGCTTTCTCTCAATAAAATTTCCTACTCAAACAAACAAAAAAAAAAAGATATAGTTTCAGAGACACAAGAGGAAATGGGCTTTAAGGGATACATAGGAGTTTGTTCAATACAGTCAAGGGAAGTGGTCATCTAATCAGAGAAAACAGCTTGTGCAAATGCAGAGTTTATGAATGGGTGGGCTGATAAGGAGAGCAGACATGGGAAGCCCGGTCAGGGAAAATGGGTACAGATCAGCAGATAAAAGGTCCTGTGGTTCATGCTAGGAGGCTGGACTTCCTCTAGCAGGAAGGTGGGACAGTGCGTATGAGGAAGCGCACTCTAGTTAGAGTGTGGAAAGTAGACCACTGGAGGCTGGGAGATCAAATAGAGGATGACTGAATGTTGGCCTAGAAGAACATGAGAGTTTGCACAGAGACAAAAGGAAGGATATGGTATTTAGTGTTTTATAAACAGAATCATCATCAGGACTCACTGGGAGAGATGTATGAGTGGGAAGTTTTGTTTTGTTGTTTTTTATGTGTGTTGAAAGAAGCCAAGAAGCCAAGGCCAACTCCTACATCTCTGTCATAAGTTTCTTGTTTTTGTTTCTGTTTTACAGCACTGGAGAGAGAAACAAGGGCTTTCACATCCAGGCTATCTCCTCAGACGTTTTTACATCTTATTTTTATGTTTTATTCTTTTTGGAGACATTGTCTCACTCAGTTGCCCACACAAGACTCAAACTTGTGATCTTATTGCCTCAGCCTCCCAAAGTGCTGGGATGATAGGTGTGTGCCACCATGCCAGGCTCGCTAGAAGTTACTGATCGGATGGAGGCACCCATGTCCAGGGTCAGGAGCATCAGAATAATACTAAGGATACAGCAGAGGCTCCATGTGGCTACTTCAAGCTGGAGATGGCTCAAGAGACAACTGGATTCTGGGATACAGGGATGGCTACAAGAACCTCTGCAGAAGCACCAAGTTCCAATTCTGAGGCATCACCTTATCAGGATGGGTTACGATATGTACATTCAATGTTTAACTCAAAACATTGAATACATTCGACTGCTAACTACAGTGTGCCGAGGAGACAGAACAAGAGAAACCACTGTGAACATGACCAGCAAGGCCACAGGCAGGTCAAGGCTGCAAGGGGGTGGGCATCTACCTCTCTCCCCAGCTCTCACCTCCCAGAGCTTCTGCATCTCCCCTGTTTAGTTTTCAAAGCTCCATCTTTCTCACACAGCGCAGCCCTCAAAATCAAACCAATGCCTCGAGCAGCGCAAATCTATTTCAAAAAATCTGCTTGCCTGTTTTAGGCTCTGAAAGAAATGATAGGTCAGGCTTCCATTGGAGGGCTCACTTCCCAAGGAATCATTTATATGAAGGTTGGCCTGGATGCCAGTCATTGCTGGAACTACAGATCTTCCTCTGCTCGCAAGGGGCACAACTGCAATACAGTTAGAGAGCCCTGCTGCACTGGCTGTAAATCTGAAAGAGATCACTTTGTTTATTTTCTCTCTAATTTATACCTTTTTTTTTTGAGACAGGGTCTCACTTTGTAGTTCAGGCTGACCCTGAGCTCACTATGTAGCCCAAGCAAGCCTAGAACTCAGCAATCCTCCTGCCTCTGCCTCCTGAGGGCTGGGATTACAGGCATGAGCCAACACACCTGGCTACTTTTTACATTTTTAACCAGTACTTCCTTTCCCCCGGTCCCTCTACTTTCTTTTCTGCTAGGATTGCTTCAATACATTTGAACCAAACTTTAGCAATAGCCTTTGCACAAGGACAACTATATACTCAAGATTCGATCCTCATCGGATGGTCTTTCTCACTATGCTCTGATTGCTCTTGTGTTGGGAGATGACGCTCTCAGGGGTCAGAAAAAATGGCCCCTTGATCACCTCCAGTTCCTGGGGCTTCTGGTCCATGAGAAAAAGTGGAGAGAAGAGAAGACTGCATAACGGAAGCAAAAATCTGGGGAAGATTTTAAAAATCTATGCTGTTATGAAGTAATAAATAAAAATCAATGCTAAACATCTTAATGTTTTCACACATGCACAAGTACAGTCATTTTGTCTTTGCAAATGCAAAAGAAGTCATTTAAGAGCCATTTCACAGATGAGAATTTCGGTGGCAAAATAATCTATTAGAATTTTTAATAAAACAGAAGGTACTATGCCAATTACAGTTCGAATGACACCTCGCTGTCACTCATGATCTCTAGGATTAGTTCTGTTTTAAATGTCCCTTCACAGATGGCAATATCCTAAACTATAATTGCGCTCTTTACAAGATCATTTCAGGGGTTGTAAAAAACATTAATTGGTGCAAAACAGGCAGGGTACTCCAGCAAGGAGATACACACCGAAAGCTGCAAGATGAATACAGTGTTGCAACATGAACACATCTAAGTAGCTTGTTACAAGCCCTTTTATTTATTGATAAAGTTAACAACTTTAATATGCTATCTACATTAAAATGTATATATTATTAACATTTTAATTAAGATATACCAAGATGAAAAGCTGATCTCACTTCAGGGAAAACTAAATGATTTTTCCATAAAGACTAATTCTGTTGTCATGGGCTGTGCTGGTCTGTGCTAGTTGATACATAGCAAAATATCAGAGACCGGGTGTCTTAAACAACAGGAATTTAGTTCTCACATTCCAGAGGCTGGAGGTCCCTGATCCAGGGGCGGGTAAAGTCGGTCTCTGGTGAGGGTCCTCTTCCTGGTTTCTCGAGAGCTACCCTCTCACTGGGTCCCCGGAAGCCCTTTTGTTGATGCATATGAGAGGTGCCCAACGAGGGATTTGAACTCTCTGGCTGCTCTTCTTATCCAGACATGAAACCTACCAAGTCACAGCCTTTCCATGAGTTCGTCTGACATGGATTACTGTGGTGTAACCACACTGTCTGCTTCATCCATAATATGTTTTCTTTTTATCCCCCACAATCAATACATCATTCGAACTGTTCATCCATTATCTCAGAATGGTTTGAATAAAATGTAAATTTTTATCAATTAAAAGAATAGAAACAAACAGAAAATCCCTAATATATAGGACCATCACAACCAAGACTTAGGCCAAATAGCTTTTCAGAGTTCCAAGCCATTTCTACTCCCGTGCTGTGTGAGAGAGGCCTTGGTTTTCAGTCCAGCTTTCTGCAGTAAAAAAGTCTTTGTAGAGAATCCCCGAGCTGGGCAGTTGTCTATCCAAACCCTCTACTCTCACCCCCAAGGCTTTTGAACTTCTTTTCTCTTAGCTCTGAAATTGCGAGAAAGCTTAGAAAGAGTTAATTTGGCGATTTGCCAATTAACCTTTATGGACTATGTTCTATTGTTCAGACAGAAAGCGGCAGGTTATGTTACCACCTGTAAGAACTGTGTAAAAAAAAATTAGGAACCACTTCTCAAAGTCATTCTGACTCACTGCTTTGCAAGATTCTCCACAGAAGTACCACAAATAGGACATCAGATCCAAGCAGAGGTGCCACAGACAGAAGCTGTAAGAGTCCAGCAGCAACTCAAATGATGTCTGAAGTCTCAGGCTTTCTCATAAAAACCTATGCACACTTGCTTTCTTTTACCTGTTTTGTTATCTTATAAAATACTGCTACATTCTGAAAAGTTTGATTAAAATTGATGCTTCAGGAAATAGGCTTTGTGTATTTTGTAGCTAAGGACTTTCTTTTCAGCACAGTTTTATTTGTGGAGTGGAAATTCTGTAGATGGGGCAACCCAGGCATCATGAAGCTACCTTACACAGATATATATAGATATGTCATCCTTTTTAGTGATAATAAAAAATATTATTACAATAATAACACTATTAAAATAAGTATCATACTAATGCAACCAAAAATCCTAACAGAACTGTAACTATTTATATACATGAGTCAATGTATTAATTTGATTCTATTAATTGACTATAATTATACTAAGCTAAACTTTATTATATTAAACTTAATTCATATCAATAGAGGATACAAATAATTGCTTTAATCATATTAATCTATAGTAAGCAAAATGGAATATGGGAAGTGATTTATAAGTATGACTATTATTTACCTACACAGAAAACTGAGTAGATTCCATTATTTTCTTCCCTTTTTCTACTATATTGTTAGATTTTAGATATTAATGTCCACACTGAGGGCCATATTATTGCTATTTAAACATTGGGTGAAGTGTCTGCACATTCTTTTTCTCTTGATTTCCCACCCTGTGATTCCCACCCTGGAATTTTCAAGTGTACAGACAGGAAATGATGCTTGCAATCCTGAGAATCACCTATCTCCAGCTCAAATTCAGATATATCTAAATTGAAACTCCTGTTCTGGAAAGTTCCAAGAAATTTCACAAGTCCTTTAAATCCTCCTGAACATCTGTTTTCTTGCCTCTAAAATGGGTTTAATACCAACCAGTTCAGGAGGTAGTGGAAAGGATTATAAAGTAAATAGCATATGTTATATTACCTAGAACTCTAAGTGAGATAGAGATGGCATTGGGAAATGTTTGAGAAATGAATCAGTTAGGTTAGGATGGAGAGTACTAGAACCACCAGTGAGTTCCACTTTTTGGCCCTGTCTTGTTGAACCGAGGAATAGCCAGAAGGTCTGAAGGGCATGTGCACACTCATACACACACACACACACACACACACACACACACACACACTTACTTCAGCCTTTCATTTATGCAACAGTGACTCAAATGAAACTTTTGCCTAAATCAAGAGTCGACAAACTATTTTTTTCTGTACAAGGCCAGATAGTAAATATTTTCAGCTCTGTGGGCCATATGGTCTGTGCTGTAACTACTCAACTCTACCCTGGTGCAAAAGCAACCATATACAGCACAGAAAGCAAAGCATGTGGCTGCATCCAGCAACTTCACTGAGAGACACAGGGGGCCAAGCAAAGTGGTCACCCAGGGACTGTCCATGTAGACATCAGAAACTGACCCCTTGGAAGGCTTGTCCCAAGACAACCTTGCTGGTCCAAGTTCAGCATCAGAACTTTTCTAAGACAGAAACAAAAGTGAAAGACAAAAATGATGGGAGGAATCAGTTCTAGGTGTTTTCTTGACTCATAAGCATGTATTGTCAACCTAGAAGGCATGTATGTGCAGAAGCCATAGGAACAGTGTCCACTGTCTCTCATTAAATGACATAATAAACAACAATAACAAAAGACTCGTTTGCTACTTTTTCTAAAGAACCTACCCTGCATGCAATCACTTTACCTGAATAAAATCTATGCTTTTTCATTTTTTTTCCAGAACCGAGGTCCAAACACAGTGACACTACACCTCTGAGTTACACATCTAACTTTTAAAATTTCTTATGTGGAGAGAAAGCCTTTCCGAATTGCCCAGGGTGACCTCAAAATTGAGGTTCTCCTGCCTCAGCCTTGCTAAAATAACAGGCATTCATGGCAGATTAACAGGAGAAAAAGGTGATTCCATATGAGCAATGTGCTGATATACCCAAGAGTTTAGGACTCATAGGATATTGTATCTACATTTATATTTCATAATAATTAGATCAGATATTAAAGATTGTGGTTATTATGTTTATTCTACAAAACATGAGGTAACACTAGAGCTGGCAGGAGACTTGCCCCATGGCACCAGAGCTAAGACATGCCAGTCTGGCCTCAGGGTGTAGCTGCTAGCAGCCTGATTCTCCTTTGTCCACACAGGACTACCTTTGTTTAATGCACCACTTTCCAGTTATCTTGGTTGGCTCAAGCAAATATCATAGGAAGGAGAAAAGGTGAAATGTATTCAGTGAAGTGATTAATGCTCTTGCTGAGTAATTAAATGTTTTGAACATGATCTATAATCCATATGGAAGGTGTAATCAAAGCACATGAGAGATTCCCTGACCATACTAGGGTTAGCTGTTGTAAAATACCAAGTATGGTAGTGATTTTAGGAGTAAATCTTCATTAAGGAGCTGTTTTCTTTACATTAAAAAAATGTGATGTGAAAATTTATAATTGCCCTTTATTCAAATGTCAGGCAAATGCATGGCTAGACAGCAATTTTGTAATCAGTTCATGGCTAATATTCATTAGATAAGGATATGACTTTGATATTATAAATAATATCACACCAAATGTTCACACATATATACTTTACTGCATCAATGTGCCTGTTTTTAAAAGATAAACCAAGTGAAAATATTTGTCGTAGAGTTAATTTACAAGAAAGAAAGCGCTGGCTAAAAACAACTGTGTATCTTTTTCTTTAAAAAAAAATAATAGCTCTTCAAAGGTTATACTAATTTGCATTGCCACAATCAGCATATTAAAGTTGTTGTTGCCCAATCTTGCCAAAGGATACGATTGCCAATCTTGTTAATGTTGCCACTATAAGACACAAATGTGGTGGCTTGTGCATTCATGGTGGGCATATGTGCTGGCCCACCAAGATGGTAGGGATGGATCTAGCAAAGGAATTAAATAATTTATCCTTGTGCTATTCAAAGAGTAAGATGAAGCCTAAGATAGTTAGCAAGCGTCTTCCCACTGACCATGGCAGAGCTGGTATGAACATGGAGGCACCAGACAACATAGGGACAGAGACAGCATTCAAACTTCTAGACCAGCCAATTGACACAATTCCTGAAGTTTGCAAACCTGAGAGTTAACAAGCACTCTTTCCTTTTATCCTGGATCAGATTGGGCTAGATTTCTGCTATTTATCCCCAATAGAAACCTAACTAGTACATCAGTTCCCAAAGCTTCTGATGGGAAGTTGCCTGGCACACTTGTTTAGAGTAAGAAGTTCTTGTCATTTCTATGAACTTCTACAGCATCATGACAAAACTAGAGGTATCCTGAACAGAAATGGTAGTAAATAGTTGGCAGTAAAACAAAAAAAAGTAGAAGTGGAGAAATGCTGAGGTGTTGCATGCATTCATATAGAAGTAAGCAGAGAGTGTGGAATACCAAGTAAGTCCAAGTAAATGTAGCTGTTGGGCCAGCTGGGTACACTTTTTAGGGAAATAATGAATATTAAATTTGATACTTTTTAAAAGTATATTCCAAGTAAATACAAACATTTAAACATAAAACAGTAAGTTATAAGGAGAGATACAAAGTAATAGAGGCTATTTTTATAAAAGGAGAAAGGCAACTTCTTCAATGATTAAAAAACATGATCACAGATACAAACATTTTTCATAGGAAACAAGATCCTATGGGCAAATCACATAATGTACTGATAACAATCATTACTAATTAGTGATTATTAACTAGTTAATAATTAGTTAACTAGTTAACTAATTGTTAGTTAATGTAAAAGGCTTTAAAATAGCAAAAATTTTCTTCAAGTGTGCATAAAATAGATCAACTAATCACAAATGGACAAATACTATACATAAATAATTCATCTAGGAAAAATATATTATGTGTAACAAATACTCAAGAAATTGAAATTAAAGTAGTCACATACCACATGCCACTCTTACCATAAATAACTTTTGAAAGATTGCTCATATCCAATGTAGGCCAAGAAATTTACAGGGGTGAAGTAACTATAAATTGCTGAAATTATTTTTGGGTAAAAACCTGGTATTATTTGTTTGAATTAAAAATTCCCTAAACTTTCACTAGTTATTTTATTTCTGAAGATTTTTTCCAAAGAAAGAAAAAATATCAGAACTAGATAAATATACACCACATGTTTATTATAGCAATAATTATTTCAGGGGAAGAAAAAGCAATCCCAAACTAAACAGAGCCTAAGAGCTCATGAGGAATATTATGCAGCTATTAACAAGAATCAGGTAGAGATCTGATATGGCCATACATGGGTTATAAATCTACTGTGTGAGGAAGGTAAATGACCCAACAGAAGTGCGCATATGAGTCCATCTTCAAGAAAGTACATGTATGCATGGGTATGTTTATATTCACAAAAGGGAAAAGAGAAGAGTTAAAACCAATGTATCAATGGGTATTCTGCTCCTTCTAAATAACAAAAGAGGTGAACACCTAATAATTTACATTGGATAGTTTGGTATTGTATTAATGGATACAGAACACATACTCTGCTTTTTTTTTTAATGACTACCACAAGGATTTTTGAAAGTATAGAACTGTCATTGGAACTTTTAATTTTAGAACAAATAAAGGAAATGAAAAGAAAGGTATGCCTAACCCTTTTGTCCAATTGTCCTGTGTTCTCTGCCTCCAGGAAAATCCATTCCATGGAACATTCCATGGACAAGTTTCTTGGCATTAATCCAGTTCGAGCTTGCCCTACTGAAAGCTAATGTGGCTATTTAACAAAGCATAATTAAATGCACTGAACAACTAAAATATCCATATAATTACACAAAGCTGTTATAATTTCATACACCCTTTTATTGGATGATATTATTGTCCCTAAATAAGCACAAAGATGGTTCAAACAGAAAGGTCCTTCCAGCTCTTTGGTTCAACCGAAATTATCCAATTAATCTGCACACTGCCACTGGAAGAAAAATAATCTACTAAAGATTTCTGTCAAAACAGAACCAAGTTATTAAATTCCTACATAGCAACGCAATCATTTCTTCTTGGGAAATAAGGGGAAAAAATTGAAATTCTAATAAAATATTTCACTTTGACATAGTTAAATCAATGTTATGGATAGATTTCTCAATGAAATATGGTGTTTTTGTTTTTGTTTTTGTTTTTTTGGTACCGTGGATTGAACTCAGGCCCTTGTGCATCCAAGGTTGGCACGGTACTACTTGAGCTACATCCTCAACCCTACCAAATTATTTTTAAAAACAGAGTCTTAATCATTATTTATGTTCAGGCTTCATTGTGTCTACCCAAAATTCATGTGTTGAAATTCTGAGCCCCTTTCCTGAGAAAGTGACTTACTTTGGAAACAGTGTGAGATGATTAAGTTCAAATGAGACCACAAAGGTAAGATTTAGTTCCATCTAAGGGGAAGAGATTAGGAGAGACACCCAGGGTGATATCAAGTGGACATGGGGACACTGTGATCAGCTACCAGCCAGACACGAAGGCCTCAGAATGAATGAGCTCCACTGGACTTCATCTCAGGCTTCAGACCTCCAGGACTGTGAGACAGTGAGTTTATCTTGTCTAAGCTGCCTGGTCTTCGGTATTTTGCCACGACAACCCCAGCTAAGCTACAGCCTACACTACTGAACACTGTGCAGCTACTGATGAGAAGGAGCCAGGCTTAAAGCTGGTCATAACATACTGATCACAAACCTATTGTTTCGATACATAGCTACACCATCAATCTCTAACAATGTAAGAAGCATTGGATAAAGAGTAATCACTGAAAGTGAAGATCCTCAGAAGTCTTACAGGTTAGTCATTTATAAATTATATGGTAATTTTTCCTTAGGTGTCTTCCACTTCGAATAGTTCATATAATTTGAATCTAGCCAGAATCCTTCATGTCCGTGAATTCAAATTAATGGGATGGAGGAAAGGAGCATAAAATGAAAACTTTTAAAAGGAGACATTGTAACTGACTGAGCATCCTGGATAAAGAAAAACTGCTCAGTTCAAAACTCCTATTTCAAAGCACTGAGTTTCTAGGAAGAGCTCGGTGAAGTACAAATCATTTCTAGTCTGCGGAGAACTGTGAGCATATTGGTATTCGCCAGTCATTAATCTTGGGGGTGAAACAAAGATCCACCGAGGAAAGTGACTTTCACCCCCACCCAGGAATTCTGGGGGCACCATAGCCATAAGTTTGCAAGAGCTACATGCCTCTGATGTGTGTTTTGCCCCAGAAATCCATATCCACTACTTATATCCATAGTTTGTCTGTGAATGTTGCACATAAAATAGTACTCACAATATTCTCATTCTTCATTTGCAGGTCCTACGAGTGCACTGGGAGATGTCGCACATTTTTGGCACAGACTATCACATCATCACGGACAGATTCGCAAGCTCAGACGATGATATAGGACACTAATTGTTTCCTTACCCTGAAGTATCAGTGGTTGATGCCCAATTCCTCCAGAGTCTTTTGACCAAAGGTGGTTACCATGACAAGGATGTGAGAATACTAACTGATGCATGTAACACCTAGGGCACCTCAGGGGCCATGCCAAACTCTTTGCATGTATTTGCTCTTCTGATAGATAGATGAGATGGGTCTAGTGACCAGTCATGTTTTACACATGGAGAATCAGATGTACAGAGGCATGAAGTGTATCTTCCAGCATCACACCAACAGTACATAGCACAGCTACACCGAGGACATGAGCGACGCAGCAGACTGCAGGTCTGAATGTGCTTGCGTGCTTGCCTGGTGGTGCTGCCTGACGACAATCAGCTTAAAAACTTCACGTTGCAAACTTCTCCCACAGCTCAGACTAATCTGTAGAGCTGCACAAAGAAGGGCCGCAGACACAGCGGGGAGCACAAACCCAGCTGCAAATCACTCTGTTCCCTTGATCGCGCTCCCCTAGCATTCGATGTCAACGGTTTCTATACCAGCATTTAAAAACATGCAAAGAAATTGCCTCAAGGCATGACTGTTAATTTTCCTATTTTAATTCTGGGCACACAACCCTGAAAAGATGTCCACAGGCGTGTCACAGCCAGGCTCGTTCCCTGCAGTGGCCTTGTGGGCTCTGTCTCACTTTGCCCCAGAGTCACCTATAAACTGAATTGCAGCAGAAAAACTTACAGTAGGTCTATTTTTTTAAGGCACTGAATTTACAACTCCATTTGCAACACCTAGCCGCACACAACAATGAGCTAATTACTCTCTGGTCATTAAAGCAGATCAAATGATGAAGGATAGCAAATCACTGGGGTCCACATCATCATTCATCCTACCACATACTAGCACCTTCCTGTGCCTCAGAGAGGTGATAATTTCCAGGATTTCAACTATGCACATAAAACAGGGCCTTAATTGAGAAGCCTGCAAGTACCCCTAGCCATATAACGCATCCTGGGGCACTGCGGGACAGTGATAGGAGCCAGTGCTCAGATTATTAAAGTTACTATTAAAATGCCCAGAAAAGCACTCAGGGATTCACAGTGTATCATCAATGGCACATTTCTCTTTGTGTCAGACCAAAGCTATTGTAGGGACACTCTCAAGGTCACCAGAAAATAACAGAAACCCTCAGATGTGGGCCTTAGGGTTTGCTCTTCTCCCACCATGACTTTTTCTTGAGTCTACCACCCAGTGCAATGCCATAGCTCTCCCCTGCCCAGGGCCGCTGTGCTACCACGACATAGGATCCTCAGTGTACTATCTTCTTTTCGCTTCCTTCAGCATTCCTACTTCCAGCTGGTTTTCCAACATCTCTGGCTATTGGTGCTTAGTCATACAGATCTCCTCTGGGAAACTTTCTGAAGGCTGTGATCCAAAGAGATCTTGAGTTCTCTTTCCTTAATCTCATCACTCTTTATCCAGATGAACCCAATGACCCCATGTTCTCTGAATGATCTGTAATCTCATGCTTTCCAATGCATCTCCAAGCCCACCTTAAACTTGAATGTTGGTTTCATACTCTCAGATACCTACTGCCCATCCACAGTCTCCTGTCTTCCAAACATCTCAGGCATCACACCCACAACTTAATTCGTCATCTTTTCACTGAGACTCAATATTTGTTCTTCCTCTTTTTATTACCTCGTCAGACGACACATACATCTGATCACAAGTTTCCAGAATGAAATGGGAGAGTCTGTGTCAACTCCTCTTCTACCTTCACTCATTATTTACAATAATCTATGAGGTAAATAAATCAATGTTAGTACTTCTTAGCTCAGATTCATTTACCTCCTCACTCGCGCAGCTACCACGCCCACCCAATGCCTCTGGTGTCTCACCTGCCGCAGCCTTCTGACTCATGGCCCTCTCTTGGCTCCTTCCACTGCAATCCATTTTCCACACCACAAGGAAAGTTATCTTTCTAAATGGAAAATTTGATTCACTTCAATGGCTCCCAATTGTCCTTAAAGTAAAAGCTAAACTCCATAACTTGCCCTAACAGCACCCTAAGTTACCTGGTCCTTACTTATCTCTAGGTTCAATGGCTGTGGCTTTTTCTGATCACCATCCATAAACTCAAACACATACTGATTCACTCTCTGCTCTAAAAGCACACAGTTCTCTCTATATTCAAGCTTCTGTACAAACCATTTCCTCTACCTGAGTGGACCTGACCTTACTCATACTCAGGGTCCCTACAACAAAGCAGATGCTAAATAAATTCTTGTAGAAGGAATATAGTGAGGTAACAGGGCACATAGAGATCTAGTCTGCCACCTTCCTTCCTTCCTTCCTTCCTTCCTTCCTTCCTTCCTTCCTTCCTTCCTTCCTTCCTTCCTTCTTTCCTTCCTTCCGTTTCTTTTCATTGACAATAACTCAAATCCAAGGGCTAGGTTTTCTAAGACACTTATTTAAGTCAAATAAGTGAAGCTTTCAAATTTGCTTGTATACTTTCTTGCAATCTCTTTTCCTTTCCTATCATTCTCTGCAATCATCAAAATGTTCATCAAAAGGTTCAAACAACTCTCCTCTTTAAAATATCACGGTTTATTGTGTCCGCACCTTTATTGTAAGCCATTTCAACCCCTTTTTAGAACTAGAGATGGAATAAAAGTAATCACAAAATAAAAAACACACCTGGCCACTACCTCCCCCTTTCCTGCACCCCTCCCCCTTTCCCGTGGCCCGAAAGATAGGAGAGACCATTCACACTTGTCCTTTATTAACAAGCCATCCTGTATTTATGAGAGGATGAGTTGTCTGTCTAAATGATAAGCCTAGTACAGCAAGGCCTTTCAGGAATATTGATCTAGGAAATAAAAAGAGCATGCCATTGTTTTGTGGTAATAGTTTATAGTAGCTTCACGGTGATTAATAATGGCATTCACAGAACTCCTGCCCTCAAAGAGATAGGTGCTGTTCACACGCCGCCTGTCACTCACAGGAGCTGAAGCATTTGCTGAAGGTCATCACTGGGTGCAAAGGAAGCACCTGCTTTCTGTAGCCTCCCCCACATGCCCCAATAAAGAGTGAGGCTCCCTCATCCCAGTTTCTACTTGGTCTGATTTTGCTTTTACCATCTTAGTAACATAGGATTCGCTGTTAGATTTTTTGCTATCTGAGCACCCTTATACTGAGGAAGGAGGCAGAACTTGTTTCTTCATTTTCCTAAATACCCCTGGGACACTAGATGGCACCTAAGGAGAGGTGAGTGCAAGTGAGCAGGAAGAGGGGCCGCAGGATCAGGAAAAGGACAGGAAGGGGCGAGGGAAAGGGCAAGAGAAGGGATGTCTCCTGTGCTGTTCACTCATACCTGGGCTTCAGGCAAATTCCCTTCCCTAAGCCCACAAGAAGATAATGTGATGTGTCGTGAAGATCGCTGTTTTCAAGAACAGAGCATCAGCTTTAGTAAATAATACTGACATTTACTTGGTTAAGGTTTTGTTGTGTCTCTCTTTGACTAGATTTGCATTTATAAGAAGGACTCTCCGATGACAAATTCTTTTGTCTCTTATAGTTACAGACTGAATATCATCGTCTTGCCCTCACACGTCCAGAGGTTGAAGACTTAACCCCCAGCACCTCATTTGGAGATAGGGTCGTTAAAGAGACAGTTGACTTAAATGAGGTCATGGGAAAGGGCCTGCATCCTGTTAGTAGTGCTTTCCCCTGGAAGAGGTGTTTAGGACATAGACACGCATAAAGGGAAGACCACATCAGGGTGCAGGGGCATCTGCAAGGCACAGGTAGAGGCCTCAGAAGAAACCAAATCTGCCAACTCCTGGATCATGAACATCTGTCTCCAAATCCTAGGAGCCCCATTTTCCCCTGTTTATAGCACCTCATCTCTGGGAGTTTGATAGGATACTTGCAAAAGAAATACATCGCACTGTCCAGCATGGCAGCTTTTAGTCGCATGTTCCTATTTAGCACCTGGAATGTGACTCGTCCCACTGAGGTGGACTTTAAATGTGAATTTAAATAACCACTGAGTGCTGTGGCTGCCATGTTGCCCATGGGTAGAGACAACGAACTCTGGAGTTTTGTCCTTGTCCTGCGCATTTGGAAACATACGCCATAAGCACCAGTGGAAAAAGATGAGAATGTTTGAGTTTCAGAAAAGACAGTTTCATTAAAATGGCTTAGGGTGTTTTCCCAAAAAGAAATATTAAACCTCACTCTGCAAACTATAATAAGCAGAGCGAATCCCATAGTAACTCGCATCCACTGATCACCTTCCAGGCACAAAGATCTTTGCCAAGAGTTTTCTGATCATCATCTCGTATCGACGCAGCAGGGCTGTCAGGTGAGCATAATGATTTTCCCAGTTTCACAGATGGCAGGCGAGGCTCCTTCACTCCAAAGATCACAGCACGAGGGTCCAGGGCACCTGGATACACGTTTGAGCAAGCTAAGTACAAAAACTAAACTCTGAGCCCCCAGCATGAATTGATAAACTTCAGGTTTCTGGCAGATGCTTTTCAGAGGGCCTTCTCTTTCCTGTAAGAATTGTTGACTATAAAATGTAAGGCTGGAGGCCAAGAAAGGTAGGAAGGACACAGAAAGCCAAAGGTCGGTTCAGTCCTACACGTGGCGCATCTCTGACCTGGTGAGCACAGAAACTCACAAGGGAGTGCCTACTCCAGCCGAGGCTGTCCAGGAGGTGACCACACCTCCAAAAGGCAGAGCACTGAGTTATGAGCCTTCCGTAGATGGATTTGGCTTCAGAGAGGAACTTATTTCCTGGTGTCTCAAAACCCCAGCGGGTCAACTGTCCACAGGAATAGCGCCTAATGTATGCAGTTGAGAGTGAAGAAAAACAAACAAACAAAAACATATACACTACATAACCCTGTTGAGCAAAATGTACCAAGTGCTGCCTAAATGTCAGTACTCATTATTCCTAATGCTGCCATTCCCCCTAAGGATGATGATTATTTTACACTCCCAGAATGCACTGGGTGAGACCCACTTTTAGGCCATGTTAGGACATACTTTTAGTTTCAAAGATAAATTACGAACGGCAGGTAGAGCTTTAGCCAAAGTAGCACGCACATGTCTCAGTGGAGGGTATATGGCATTGACTTGGAGGAGACAGAAATGACACATGAGGAGCAGGAAGGGGTGACAGCTGCGTGGAAGGGTAGGCAACATGGGACGTGGTGGGGGGGTGGAAAAACCTATCTGTTTACAACAAGTCCCACCAGTCCCGCATGTCTTAAAAGTGCCCATTCTTTCTCATCGACACGATCTGCTTGGATATTTGAGTTTGTGGCCCCTGTTGTTCAGAGGATATAAAGAATACCACGCAATCAATATTTCCGGGGTTATATATATTTCTAGACCTATTTATTACTCATTCCCTTGCTATCTCAGGTGCAGAAAGGATTAAATTGGCTCCTATTGACAAACACAATACAGCAAGATAAAGTAGATTTATTTAGCTTGTTAATAGGTGATAAAAGAAAAAAAAAGAAAGAAAGAAAAGGAAGCTAAGAGTAAGAGCCACACTAAAGCCAGGATTGCGGCTGATCTTACACACAAAGCACAAAGTCCTCTGTGTTTGCTGCAAGACGATCACAGTTTCGTCCTGGCTTCTCTACCCACCAACTCAGAAGGAAATCTCATAGTTAGGGTTTACCGTGGCGTATACCTCTGTTTATGAAAATAAACCCAAAGTTCAAAACCAGCATAATTATTGCTCAAAGCTGAAGCATAAGGAAGCCTGTCCTGGTCCACGCAGTTTTGTGCGTCCTTGTCCAAAGCTTGGTTGTTTCCCTGGAATGGTGGGAGCCCTGCCACCTCGCGCATGGGCACTGTCATGGCTTCCTGACTGCAGGTGAGGAAACACGCTTCCAGGAGTCCAGAGAATGACTGCAGTCAGGAAGCCGAGTTCAGATTTGGACCCACACAGTCAGGGCAAAGTGGAGTCCAGATCTGCAACCCCAAAACATAGATGTGCCCACCACATCCTCCAGAACTGTGACTTTAGTTCTCTTTCTTCTTGTGTCCTTGGGCACAGGCTCCTGGCAGGGTCCCACACGGAAAGCTTACAGAAGCAGTTTTAGGAGGAGATAGTACAGCACTGAGTGTCAAGTCCACGGCACCTGCAGGCCTGGATGAAAAGCATGTCTTCTCCAAAACCCTGAATCCAGCTTCTCCAAACACACTGTCATTGAGGCAGGGTGGGGACACCCGCCTGCACTGTGCACATATGAGAGGCTGCTGTCCTGAGCAGCTAAGGCCACCAAGTATCTTTTCCTTCCTGCATGCAAGAATCCACAACATGTGAAAAGCACTCTTAAATGACCCCCTAGAATTCTACATCAGAAATTAATCCAGCGGTGATGCTAAACACTGAAAAACAGGATGGCTTTTCCTTGTTATATGGCCCTTCCACATACCAGTGCACATGGTAAGGCTCCCTGTGCAATGAAAAAAGGATATAAATCCTCCGATTCAGCTAACCAAAAGAAAAAAGAAAAAAAAAGCAGCTGTTTATGGGAAACTGAAACTGCTCAGTGCTTAGCTATCATTCACAAAAAAACACATTTTTTTGCAGTGCCTTTAGCCACCCTTATTCAGATACCTGCCTTCCAAACAAATGGACAGCCTATAATGTTCCTATCCTGCAATCTGATCATTGCGATTCCTGCAAAATATCTGCTACATTTCAGGCCTTTGAAGCATCCCGGGGCAGCACAGAGGGCAACAGGGATGCAGGTGAGCGATAAGCCTGATTTCTTTCTGAATGAGCTGATGAGGGAGTAAATGAATTCCAAAGTCTTGATGTAAAACCGTCTAGTGAAGCTCTTCTGTTTTATGTACAATACTTTACCTCTTGCGAGGTTCCCACTCACTGCCCTATTATTCGGAGTTGTTAATAAAAATATGTAAAGATGTTTGACATTTCTAATTCTGGACCTGGGTGATCTACAACACAAGGACAATGACAGGTAGAACTCTAAGCTTCTCTGTCCTGATGATGCTCCCAACCTTCTCTATCAGTGTAAGATTATATAAAACCACCTACATGCCTCTTGTAATTAGTTTATGAAAATGTGTGTTCTTTTTTCCTTATCACTGAGTCTTTATCAAATTTAAAACGACTGCAAATGGCTGCTTTCTCTCAACTCCAAATGAATTACATACTAAAGCACCAGGATGAAAATAGCAGTTACAAATGTACTCTGCATTTGGGAGACATTTAATAGGGTGAGATGGTGGAATGCACACATGAACACACACACACTGCAGAATGAATCCAGTGTGAGCTCATGAACTTCTGCCTTAATAGTTTCCCCACCAAGAACCTAATCTAGAGACTCGTGGTCTGTGTCACTGGTTCTTGACCAAGGGAGATTCTGTTTTCTGAGTGACATCAGAGGACAAAAAGAATATCCACAGATGTTCTGGTTTGTCACAACTGTGGAGGGAGTGCCACTGGCAGATAAAGTCCAGGATGCTGCTAAATGATCTCCAGTGCTCAGATACACCCCAACCCAACTTGATGTCACATGGCCTGGAGTGTCACAAACGCCATGGCTGAGAAAGCCTGGCCAGATATACCTTACATATAGTCAAAAAATAAATGGACCCAAAAAAATTATTGAATTAAGAGCAACATTTTTACAGCCAGAACAACATAACATTTAAACCACTGTGCTGGGGGAAGGAAAGGAAGGAACAAGAAAGGACAAGAAAGACAGAAAGATAGAGTGGATATGTAGTAAAATCAACTAACCAATTTGACAGTGACACACTGCATTCTGCCCCTCTTTTGAACAAACACTCACACTTGGATTCATCCTGATTGGACGGCTGCCTTTCCCCCTTCCTTAAATTAAACAGAACAAATGTTCTCTTCTTTACCATCTTCTTTCAGAATGATGAATAAAAGGTTTAATTTACTGAGTGCTAAAAATAAAAAGCCCTGCTATAACTCTGAGGCGTCATTTGAGATAGTATAAAGGCTGGTTTAGAAATCTGGATTATGAATCCTAATTTTTTACACTCATTATCAGCAAACTTTACGTGTAAATAAATATGTGATTTGTCCATCTATGTAGAGATACACAATATGTATGCCTCTTCATATAGCTATACACAGAATTAGCACACAGTCTAAAAATGGGCCCCTTTACACTGAGAGCCAACGCGGCCAAGGCTTCTGGCAACTATCACCCGTGCATGAAAATGATGGAGAGCCAGCACTAGGTTGCTGAAAAGACCATCAGTCTATTCAACATCTACCAAATTTTTATAATGTAAATGCATAGGACTTCTATTTCTGCATAGTCTAGTTACCTTCAAACAGGTATGTAATTGTTGGTCTTGAGGGATCTGTGAAGCCATTATTACTAAATTATCCAGTAGATAGAAAGATGACATTTCCAAATCCATCTCACTTATGGTCACAGGTTCCAAACTAGGCCTTTCTGGCACACTACGTAACTGTACTGTACAAGAAATCTGTTAGACAATCTGTCACATAAACAGATAGGAAATGTACATAATGCAATGCTTGAAGGAAAAAGAGTCCAATAGACCATGAACTTTTAATGAATGGATTTTAACAGTTTGCAATCTGGTGTGCAGTTTTCAAAGTTTTCCTGTTGAAAAAAAAAAGAGAAGAGAATCTGACTTGTGTTTTATGTTTTCCTAGACTTGATTTAATTAAAATGACAATGAGTAAAAATACATTTTTCACTCTTGAAGAGAGAAAACCAGAGGAAAATACAAAGCCTCGCTGACTAACATTCAAGACAGGGGTTCTTTGCCTCCGACTTTGCCAATGGTCTGAGAGATCCAGACATTTTTAGCTCTTACTGAACCAGCATGTGCAGGTCTCTAAATCATGCGGATAATGTAATCACAACTCCATCCCTATAGCTGTTTCTCTGGTTTACTTTTGGGCTTTATTATATGCCAGGACTTGAGTGAGAATAATTATTTAGAGTAGTATATCCAGTAAACATAATTGGCTATATGTATAGTAGATAGCAAGGTGACATTTCCAAACCCACTGTGTTAGGTAGTAGATGTAATTAACTGGAATAGGAACCCTAAAAAGTGGACGGTTTTACTTTCATTTTACAGATGAGGAAACTGAGGCTGTCCAAGCAGGCCACAATTCTACCTGCTCTGTTCCCGCAGGGGCTGGCTTCCTTCATTATCAGAATATGGAAGCCATTGATATATATTTTTGTGAAAGAAATAAACAAAGTGATCCAAAATACTTGTCCTTTTTGTGTCATCTGAGTGCCTCTTGCACAAATGTTTTAATGTTTACAATCTATAATTTTTTGAAAACAAGATGACGATTTGAACCAAATTCTTCACATTTTTAAGTGAGGAAGTGGTAATCATTCTGATTTTGACAAATAGTACAGAAACCAGAAATATTTTTAAATCACCCCCATGATATGCAAGTTGCAGTGTTATATACCAGAGATGCCCAGATATATGAATCTTCTCTTCAGAGAGCTCAGAGGCAAAATGGCAAGATGAACAGAGGAGATGGCTGGCCATGGGGACGTCACTAATGTCATAGAATTCCCTAGCTCTTGCCACAGTCCTCTAACCGTCTGATTTTGTGCAGTGTCTCTGGATGGTACTGATGCTGCTAATGGTGGAACCACAGCCATAGTGCTCGAAGCTAGTGTCAGCCAGAGAGAGCTTCCTGAGCCCTAGATGCATAAATACAGAGGTTGACCAGTTAGCTCCATGAGCCCAACCCATCACCCCTTCTATGCAAAACTCACTATTTCTGCAGCCTCTTCTTTCTTGTTCTCATTTTTTTCTCCAGACGCACCCCCCATGCACACTGTCATCCCTGGGTGGAAATCAGAACCACTCTCCTTCACCTCAATCAGGAATAACTCCTACACATATTCCAGCTCTGTTTCCACCTCATCAAAGTCTCATCAACTTTTGCCTGGAACATTCACAACATTTTCCAGATAACCACTCTTTCCACCACTACATTCAGTCTCTCTCAAATCTATTCAGTCTCCAGACAAAACCCATGGAGAATAAAAACTGAGGTGTCTGCTTCTCCTGGGTCAGACCTGGATATGACTCTGCTGTGGCACAACAGAAATCCAACTCTTCAGAAGGTCATGTTAGCACCATGATTTTCAATATCATGCTTACTCTAACATGCACTTGATTTGCTAGTTGAAGCAAACTACATTTTTTCCACCATTGCTTGTCTACCTTTTCCTTTTTTCCCTCTGCCCATTGACTCTGCACTTTTGCCTCTTTGGCCTTTTCTTCTTACTCTAGCTCCTATCCAGAATATTGGCTTTTGGAGCCTGTAAGGACATCCAAACTATTAAATGCTGAGCATGTTGAATAGCCCAAACACTATTATTGCCCTTATGGAGTCAACACCCTGCCCAGAGGGAACTGACAAAACCAGGAAGCCTACATCTAAGTTTAATAGTGTTCAACACTGTAACGGAAATGGAAGAGGTGTCATGAGTGAGAATAGTATCATCACTTGACATGACACATTATGAACTGCTCTGATATTATACTTAGTAATACACATTTATATACATACATACATACACACACACACATATATATATGCACACAAACACACACACATATATACATATACATATACATATATATCCTGGCCTTCTGGAATGTCAGCACTGTATAAATGACACCAAATAGATGTTCAATAAATCCTACTTGGATGGATGGGTTTATGGATCAATGATGGATGGATGAATGGGTGGATGGATGGATGGATGGATGGATGGATGGATGGGTGGGTGGATGAACCAGTGATTGGCTGGGTGGATAGGTGCATATGTGGGTGAATGGATATGTGAATATTTAAAGAACGATTTATAAAATGGAAGAATCTTTCCATCATTTCACTTTTTAAAATCACTGATTAAAATTGCATCCTTGATAACAAGTACATCTTAGCAGCTCTCATCTAGGAGCTTGTGAGGACATCTTTTACCAGTAGGAAAGATGTTACAGAGCACACTGGGTGTTTTCAAGCATTGTTAAGGCTCCTGCTCACATCCTTGAGAGATTTTCAGAAAGGTTCTTGTGTATTAGAGAGTTGCTGGGGATAAATGCTTTACAAGGGAAAAAGGAAAACAAAGCAAAAGCTGCTAAACAAAGCATGCCCAGCCAAGATGGGGGATGGGAAGACCAGGGGTAGAAGAAATCTTTCATACAAGAAGGAGCATTTTTAGTCCGCTTTGTTTTTGTTGCACAAAAAAGAAAGAAGAAAAATGAGGGGCTGGATGGGGGGCTATAGGAAGAAAGAAAAAGAGGAA
The DNA here is from genome assembly GCA_004025085.1 of Thryonomys swinderianus. Taxonomy (NCBI): domain Eukaryota; kingdom Metazoa; phylum Chordata; class Mammalia; order Rodentia; family Thryonomyidae; genus Thryonomys; species Thryonomys swinderianus. The sequence goes on along the minus strand of PVIC010000673.1, from coordinate 52,218 downwards.
GAGAAGAACATTCTCACTTTTATGTGGCCAGGACTACAGTGGTTCAACCCAGGTCTAGATAAGAAACAACAGCAATTTTTCCCAGAAAAACCAAGGACTGAGAGCTAACTGCCCAAGTTACTTTCCAATGAATGCTTAAAACAGTATTTTTCAAACTACTGAATAATTTCCAAACTCTTGTCGCAAATACAGACTCCTGGAGCCTACATCAAAATCAGCATCTCCGAGGGTAGGACTCAGGAATGTGGATTTTTTTTTTTGAGACAGGGTCTCACTTTGTAGTTCAGGCTGGCCCTGAGCTCACTATGTAGCCCAGGCAAGCCTCGAACTCAGCAATCCTCCTGCCTCTGCCTCCCGAGTGCTGGGATGACAGGCATGAGCCACCAGGCCTGGCAGGAATGTGGATTTTATGATATCTCAAAATTTGAGAATCCCTGTTAAAGGAAAGATCTAATGTCCTCTTGCCTTACCACAGGTCAACTATGAAGCTAAGTGACACAAGTAAAACAGAGAGGTTTTAGAAGTACAACACCGAAATAAATGCTGAATTACAAGGAAACAAAAAGTAAAATAGAATAGTTGATATCACAAAGGCTCATCATTAGTGACTTCTGCACACTGGGGGACATTTGCTTAGGAGGTTTTCAGTGGCAGAGAACACAGGAAGACTGTCCATTCCTAAAAGAAAAGACAACATGCCCGTATCCTGTTTGGAGTGTTTCTTCCTTTACATACTAAAGTGACGCATATACATTTTCTAAGAGTCCACCACTAGGGCAGGTTTTGTCCCCTGCTCTTTCCTACTAGATGATTTGAGGATGGACAGCAGCACACCTTTTTTATCCCATACTACAGAGGGAAGCACGATAGACCACAGGCTTTAAAAGCTAAAACAATTTGGAAACCAAGCCTGCGAATTGCTTGGCTAATCTTTAGAAAGTTACTCTGGTGGACACTTGAGATCGTGACTGCTCACGACCATTCTAGGAATTTCTCTTTATTGGGAAAGCGTCATTACAATGGTGATCTGTGGTCCCAGGACCACTGAGGGCAGAGGCATGGTTAGTGCCTCCTTCAAGAGAGCAGGGACTCCCTCCCCTGGCTCAGGGATGAGGACAGCTTCAGTCCTGTCTGAGGGTTAAATCTACAACATCCAAGAGAACTATGTCCCAGATAGGTGAGGACAGCCAGGCAGAAACAAGAGAACATGGAGCGAACAAAGAGAAAGCTGATGAGAGTGTAGCTGAGAACCACAGGGGCAACAGTAGTGACAGAGGACGGCCAGTTCCTTTAGGACTCGTCAGTCCTCTTTATTCTCTTAATGCCTCTAATAACACTTTTCTCTGCTTCCTTGAAAATCCTAACTTTCGTGACTGTCACCAGACTTCCTTATTCCCTCCTCCCTATGTCTGCCAGGTACTCAGTCCCATCAGCCTCATCACGGATGACAGACATCAGCAATCTTGCTATAGTGACTCTCCCCTTCGTGCTGAGGTACAGCCCCCAATATCCTGGGCCCTTGTGTCTCTCTCATCACCGGTGCTCGATCTGACCATCTTTACTGCCCCCCTCGAATCTTCCTTTCCATGATATCTCAGTGTGACTATCACAGGCCACAACCAGAGCTACACCCACATGACGAATGCTTGAGAAAGCAAATATGACAGATCCATGAAATTTGCTATCACATGGCATCTCTCTAAAAGTGTATTAGAAAGTCACCGCTGGCTTTTTCCTGAAAGAATCACTTCCTGGATAGTGCTCTTCATTCTCATCCTCTCAAATTCTCCTGCCCAAACGCTAAACTTGATGCAGGCCAATCAGGTTGCTGAGGGCAGATGTGTGCTAGTCTCCTCAAATTGCTGCATCCCCTGGGCTCCCAATTCTCCTTCCTTCTTCTTCAGTGTCCTGCTTTGTGCCTGGTCACCAACATCTATATGGTTAGATACAGCCATCTGAGCACCAAAACTATATGTTTTATTTCAAGACCAGGTATTTTTACCTTTCCCCTGAGATTGTTGAAAGATAAGCAAACTGGTCCAGCTCTGTGCACAGTGGCTGATCTGCCTGTGGGTTGGAAATTCATCTTGATCCACTCAGATGTCTTTGCACAAGGGAAAACAAGAGCTTGGAAAGACATTTGCCACGGGAGCAAGAGGCTATGGAGGTACCTCAGACAGCATAGCTACAACTCTAAAAGATATTGTGGTCTAGAGCTGCGTGGTCTAGTTGCTTAGCAACTAAAGTAGTTCTGAGCCACACACAGTGGAGAATAGTGATTTGGGGAAACAATTTGTCAAGGAATCAGAGAGAGTATATTACCTTGAACTCTAGTCAACACCTTTCCTCTCCCCAGACTGCAGGGTAGATGGGCAGTGCCAGCTTAAGAGCCATGAGGATGGGGATGAAGGGAAGCAGAGGACAGCCCTCATGATTCTACAATCCCACCACCTGGCCAAGCATCTCATCTGGGCCTGCGCAGAGGCACAGCTTGAGGTAAGAGTCCCTGCAATTTCTGCAGAGCTCCCAACATGTTAATCACGCCTGTCAAGCTCCTGGGGAAGCAGGCTGGCCGTCCTGACAATCTGCATTAACGTGGGTGGATGGTGTTTGACTAGACCTTCAAGATGGGAGTTTCCATTTGCATCTCTCATCAGGGCTGAAGGAAGTGGTGTCTGTCCTGCCCATGCAGGAACTGCAGCTATGCTATCAGGGTGCAGCCGACCTCGAGGAGAAAACAAACTCCCACCAGCAAAGGAGACATTTACAGTTTCCACTGGGATCTGGCTGCTCTCAAATGTGTGGGTTTTTATCTCAGAATCATTTTATAAAAATAGGCTGGATTGACCTCAGCCAGGGTCAGTTTCCAGGACACTTCTGAAAGCTACAGAACCTCAGTTTGTTCTAATTTGTACAGAAGTTGAAGCTACCAGCAGTGAACATGCAGATGTCCTTCCTCAGGAACTGTCAGCCACTAGCCACATGATAAGCTGCAAACTCCTGCAGATTTTTACAGATTAGCCATCAAGCACCTTACACAAGGCTGGAACACAGGATACAAAAGGAAGCAGAAAGAAAAACTTAGATGCTTGGGATCCTCAATGGTCTGTCCCAAAGATGAGGCTTCTCTAAGGTCCCAGTAAATCTCCAGGGAATGGCTATCATGTGCTTTTTTTTTCATCATTCAGTAAACTTTATTGGTACATTATATCCCCCAATGTTTTGTGTGATTGTGAGCTGTGTATATAATGTACCATGTGCTTCTTGACTTTGCTCTGTTCATCTGTGACCAAAGGACACTAACTTCCCCTCCTAGGGTTCAAAGAAGTCATAGCTACTAGCAGGTTTGCAAGTAATTTGACACATTGGGTAAGCCCTGAGGTCGTTTTAAAACATCAAAAGCAATTAACTCCTGAGGACCCCAGGCCACTATGGAACACAGTCAGTTTAAGTCTTCATCTGAAACAATTTAGAAAATTGTATGCAGCATTTTAGCTGCACTCTGTGAACAGAAAAGTGTCAGTCTATGGCAGAAGAAAATATGAAATGCAGACTGCGTGTGAATCTTGACTCCAACTGCAGTTGACTGAGTGGCTGAACCAGATTCCTTGGCTCTCCTGAGTTTCACTCTCCTCATCTTTAAAATGGGAGCAACACTACATCATGCACAGGCTAAAACCAAAATAATACCTGGGCAGTACCCAACATGGTGTCTGACATTTATTAAATACTAACTAGAGTGGTACCTCGGTTTATAATCTTAATCTGTTTTGCAAATGGGGAAGATAGTCTTGCTTGTGTTTGTGTGAGGAAGATGGCTGTGATCATGTTTGTCACTTGATGCAGACTTTGTGAACGGAAACAAAATTTTTCAAACCAAGCTATCACTGCATTGGAAAAACAGTAGTTATTAGACTTTGGGTTCATTTTTATACCTTTCCAACTTGAGTCTATAATGACATCAATACAGAACTCACAAATGGCCTTGTCTTTGTAACAACACACTGACTCAGTTAGCCAGTTATTCTTTGGGACAAGCAGAACAAGAATAATCCAGCTACTGTTCCCAACCTAAGAGTCAAAGCCAGACTGTGGCACCTCCCTTCTCCCATCAGAATGGTCCCACTGAAACAGCCTCTACCAGTCCCATCAAGACAGCTGACTGGTATGTGGCACAGAGACCACCAACTCCTGACAAACCTAATGAATGGATCCAAAATAGCACTAGTAGGTCATGGGATATTTTTAATGTCAAACCATGTGCTAAAGACACTGACCACACAAAATATACAACACAATAGTCAAGCTTTGAAGCTGTAAACAAAATGAGTTTAACAAAAACATGCCCTATGTATTTAGTTCTTTAAGCCACTTTTGAAAAATAAGGTGCATTTGGCTTAAATTAATAACATTCAATGGAGTAAGTGCAGGTCAGTGGGGAATTTCTGGAGCTTGTAAGTGAAGATGCTGCGAATGATGGTTGATGAGGAAGACTGCAAACAGCCTCTTGCTCCCTGAAGTCCTTGGGTGATAGATCTCCTCCTAAAATAGTGCCTGTGCAGGAGATGAGGGGAAACGGTTGCCTATTAACTTGGTTTTTAAGTCCAGATGAAGAACCTCGAAAATAGCCAAAGATCCAAAAATACTGAGTAACTCCACATTCCAAGGGACTGTTTCTTCTCTCTATATATAGTAATTTAAAAATAGACATCTCAGATTCTGGGCCTGCAGGACTCAAGAATGATTATGCCCATCGACTGGAGAGACAAAATTCATAATCAGGCTGCCATATTGTCACTTTGCCTAAGTATCAGTGTCTCTGCAAACTTTTTAAACAATTATAACCTTTCTCATAACCCATGCTCTTTAAGGCACATGGGCTGTTTCGTGTGCATTTTCATTCATCCAAAAAAATATTCATGTCAGAAATTATAAGTGGTTGAGAGATAGATCTTGTCAAGACTTTCCCTGTGCAAAAATACAACTTAATAGCATTAGTGACAGAAGAATCATCAATTAGTTACAAATAAGGTAACTGTTGACAAGGAGCTGGATATTGCATGGCAATCCCCCCCCATAATATTCAAACTTGGACCTCTATGTTAAATAGAACTTCATCATACCATAAAAGGGGGGGGACATGATAGACACTGGAAAGAAAAAGGTAAAATGTGTTTTAATATATCAGTGATTCTACATTAGGTATGAGGCATCAAATATCTCTTTGCTGAGAAAGATCCTAGTGAGTGGCACTAGGTAGCATCTTGCAGGTATGTGTTTGTGACCATGGTAGGGAAAAGTATTCTAACAGAGATAAGGCTTTTGAAAAAGAGGAAAGCAATTTCTCCAGGGATTCAAAATAAGCATTACCAGATAGCCACTTTTAATTAGGACAGTTTCTATACTCCATGGCCAGTGCCATCCTTAAAACAGGGATCATGCTAACTTAAGTTTATTGACCTGCATTTATCTTTCTCACCAGAAGATAAGATGCTTATTTCCTTTTTTAAAGCATTCACCATATTTCCTTGTTCCCATTCTCCTTCAAAAATAAGGGTGAGTTTCCTTTGGATGCACTAAAAGTAGAGTTTATGGAGAAAGAGAGAAGGCAAATTTTAGCCATTTCTCACCTACTCTTGGGGCCCCTATTGCAGGACCTGCAAGAGAATGATCTCCAAACAGCAAAGGAGAAAATGGAAACCATCAAGTGGGAAGTGGAGTACAGGGTAGGAAAATGGTGATGTAAAAAGTATAGTTCATGTCGTACATAAACCCTAAATGTGCATACTGCTGGAACTGGATGAATGGCACATCTGAGATAAGTTGATCTACTAGTTGATTACCACCAGCCACACAATCTTTTGTGTCTGAGGTACCTAAAATTCTTGCTCACATTACAACTGCACGATGAGATACAGTGAAGAAGAAGCAAGTATAGCAACAAAAGAGAAGGCAGAAACTTGTGCGTAGGTGATACCCAGTATCTACAAGGGTGGTGAGAGAGGACATTAAATACAGAGGAGTGGTAAGCACGATACCAAATGCCTGCTGCACATCGGGTTGCAAACAGATGGCTTGAAACTACTCTGAACAAGGAGAGGCGATCCTTACGGGGAGCTGGGAAGGGATGACAAGTAATTCCCTTCTATTTCTTTGGGGCCCCAGACTGGCGGGCTGAGTAATGCCGCAAACTGAGAGCATTGTGAGGTTAGGACACCTGTGAAAAGATGAGAGATGCGGGCTGGAACTTACACCCGGAGTGGATTCATCAATTCACCCTAAGAGAGGTAATAAATGGAGCAGCTGTGTAGTAAATGTACATATCTTCCAGCATGATTCACAGGCTCCTTGGAAGCAGGTCTTCTGTTTATAGTTTATCAGTTAGCCTCCTGGGCTGACTTGCACATGGCAGGATTTACTAAGTGCCAAATGAAGACTCATCACTCACAAACTGTTGGAAGAGTAGAACTCATTGGAATAATGTGCATGGACATTCTCTAAAAAGTATAAACTACTCAGCGGCAGTCAACAGGCTATTAGAAAGCCAAGTCAGAGCCTCCGTCTGGTTAGATGTTTTTATCAACAATGGGAAAGACGACCTAAGAGATGTGTTTATCAAATTTACAGATGGTGCAGAACCCAGAGTTAGCTTGCAAGCAGAGTGACAGAATCATGATTCAAAACCATATTTATAGACTGCAAGAATAGGCTGACTTCTATTTCAGTGGTTGCATCTCATGTGAGAGGCTCCATGTTACATGCACCACATACACTAGTTAGTTAAATGAATTACTGCACAGTTCACCTATCAGAGTTTTCACTTTCAGGCCAAGGGTGGGTCAGGAATGTGCGGAAAATCTATAGGACGAATCTATGTTTAGGAAAGCTGAGGAGGCTAGATAGTCACGAGGAAGAGAAAGATGGGTAAGGAGCCTAAGCCAGTAAAAACAATGTACGGTCTCTGAGGATGCGGTAGGTGGGATAATACCCTTCCCCCAAAGATGTCCACACCCCTGACCTAAGAACCTGTGAAGGTATTATTTTAGAAAGCCAAATGTATTTTGTAGGTATGATTAAAAGAAGGATGTTTGCTCTCCCGAGAGAGAGAGAGAGAGAATATGAAAGTACAAGGGAGATTACTAGAGAAAAGAGGAAAAGACAAGAATCAGGGAAAAGGGAAAGGTAAGCAGGAAATATGGGTGGAAACAATGAAAATATGTCACAACTATGTATGAGTACTCTGACATGATACTCCCTATTCTACATCTCTAAAATGCACTAATAACAACAGTTAAGGATGTTGAGAAGAAGAGGTGATCCTGGATCAGCCAGGGATCTATCTCCATTTTACTCGTGTCCCTATGAGAGGTGAAAGACAGAGGAAAATGAGATGGAGCAATGGAAACAGAAGGTGGGATAACATGCTATGGAAGGGGAAGAAGGAACCACAAGAAATGCAGCCACCTCTAGAATCTGGGAGAGAGGTTCTGCCCTCGAGCTGCCAATGAGAACACAGCCTGGTGAGCTCCTTGCAGATTTCCGGTTTCCAGAGTCACTGGAGAATCTAGCTATATTTCTGAAGCCACTGAGTGTGTGCCATTTTTTTATAGTAGCAATATGAAAGAAATACTGAAGGGATGGGAAATTCTAGGAACAGCGGACTGCTCCCCCTCCCATTACCCGGCAGCCTGCCCGAGTCCCAAGAGAAAGGTGGCAGGAGACTGTGAGACAGGACAGCGTAGATGCCATGCCTTGGCAGTAATGACTGAATAGCGAGTGACTCTATTTCTAACAGACCACTCCATCGCCAAACTAACAACTGTGATGCTGCAGGCAAGAAAAGAAGCCAAACTTCCCTGCTTCTCCTCATGGATGGATGCATGTCTCTCCATGGGCTGCTCACCTTTCTTCCAAGCCAGCTGCTAAGTCCACAAGGTGCCTGACCCCCTTACTGCATCCACAGACCCACTCAGGATGCAGACACCAGCATCCCTATCTGCACGGAAGTGGTGGTTGACTGGGCTCATGGCTGCTGTTTTGACCTTCTCTTGCTTCTCAAATCAAGAGTCGGAGGGATGTCATCACACGGATGAGATCATGTCATGATCTCAGTCAATCCTGTTTTTATGGAAGATCTGAGCCTCAGGTAAATTAATGAGGAGGATGATCGTGGTGATAATGATGACAGCAGACTGACTGAATGCTAAGTAGAGATCAAACACACTTCTAAGCCCTTTTGCATATTACCACCTAGATCATCACCCCTCACTAAACCTAGAATCCACATCATTTTACAGATGAGAAAACAGCAGGAAACACACCGATTGCCTGGCTGGTACGGACCTGGTAAAAGGTGCACCACAGGCTCAACACACTTCCAGTCCCACTCAGATCACAAGTCCCCATGGCTGGAGTGCCTGGCCTTGGACCTCTGAGGCCTCAGACCATCCCACCTGCATGTCTGCCCTTTGATCTCACCTTCTACTCCTCCACTCCCTGCCCTTAACACGTTTGAACCTCCTGACTTACCTGCTTGCAGTTCAGCTTTCACGGGCTGCTGTCTGCACGGAGAAGATTTCACTAAGATTTCCGGTTGGCCTGGAGAGCAGACATGCACCAGGCTTCCCTGACACTAATCCTGGAGGACTGTCATTACCTGCCACCTACATACCCTTTTCTATTTCTCCCTGCCAGGCTTCAATGCAGGCTTTGGCAGGCTGACCTTTCTTTCTGGATATTCTTTGTCAGTTCAGCATCCACCTGACTCACCTGTGCTGTGCTCAAGAGTGACTCCAGATTCTTTGCACTCTGGTCATACCTGGAAGATACTCCATGTTCCCTCTCAACTTGATTCACACTCATCTGCTCTTTCCAAAGCCACCGTCCCAGACTTAGTCGGATCACCTCTTTCCCCACCTCAATCTTGGCAGTAGCTGCCTGAGAAGGTGTTACGATTCAATGTAAAACATTCTCCAAATTTCGAGTGATAAGGCCTTGACCCCCGGTTGCACCTCTGGGAAGTGACTGGACGATGAGGGTTCTAACATCACTAATGGGCTCATGCATTGATGGGTTTATTGCTTAACACAGGTGGTAGAAAATTTAGGAAGTGGGGCCCAGTTGGAGGAATGATGTATACTTGGGGATGTATACTTGAAGGGGAAATACATTCTCCCAGTCCACCCACTCTCCTTCCCAGTCCTCTTTCCACTTCTTCATTGGTTGCTTCACTGCATTCTCTCCACCATGGTGCTCTCCCCAGAAATAATGAAGTCAAGTGACCATGGACTGTAACATCTGAAATTGTAAGCCCAAACAAACCATTTCCCTTTTTAAGTTGTTTGCTCTGGTATTTTGTCACAGCAACAGAAAGCTGACTTGTACACTAGGCTCGGTGCCTTCTATGTGGAGTCAGCAGCTTATGGTTCACTATGTAGCCAGAGGTCCTTTTCTAAAATACAGGCAACTTTGTTTACAAGCTGTGGTGGTTTTCTACTGCTCACCCAGGGGAGTCCACACTTCCCAGAAAAGCACACACAGCCTATGACACCTTGCCTCCTTTCACCTGCTTTGTCTTACACTTGGCCTCAGGATTCAGAGGTCAGCAGAATTCCTCACTGCCCCAGATACCATGCTGTCTCTTCTTCTGTGCCCTTGGATTGATCCAGCATGTCCCTTCCTCCTACTCTTTCCATGCCACCTGACCTGGGCTTGCCTGGAGATTTATCCCTCCCTCCCTCTCTCCCTCTCTCCCTCCCTTGCTGCCTCCCTCTCTTTTCTTTCTTTCTTTCTTTCTTTCTTTCTTTCTTTCTTTCTTTCTTTCTTTCTTTCTTTCTTTCTTTCTTTCTTTCTTTCTTTCTTTCTCTTTCTTCCTTCCATCCTTTTCTCTCTCTCTCTCTCTCTCTCTCTCTCTCTCTCTCTCTCTCT